>JANHAO010028516.1:0-10583 GCA_026873985.1 Saraca asoca
GTTTGAAAAGTCCAACGGACAACGACTCCGTTGTAAAATCCGTATGAATTTTCCAACGGATACCATTCCGTTGTAATTTCCGTTGAAAAATTCCAACGGATAAAGTCCGTTGGAATTTTCCGTTGGAATATCCGGATTTTCTTGTAGTGCATTGGATCCGCCACTGTCATTCACTAATCTTACACTTTGCTTAGCACTGGATTCCTTAATCTAAGCTTTTACTTAAATAATATGCCAAATGCAACTTTCTCCCACTAAGCACAAATGCTCAATAAAAAGAGATGGTGTAATGAGATTTGTCTTAAACTGGTCTTCCAGAGGTGAAGTCAGGATTCTACTTCAGTGGACATGCTTTCCTGCTAGCTAATTAGTACATAATTACATAATTAATTGGTTTAATATCAATTAATCTCGTGCAGTTAAAAGCCACTCAACTTTCAATCACTTGATTGGATTCCTACTCCAATATTATATATAGAACTATATTATAATTTTCACCAAGAATATTTGTTAATTTAATTTACTATGAAATAGAACTGTCAGTTATATTTAACTTTGTGTGTCAGCTGTCCCTCAAGGTTTGCATGACATAATTTGAAAATAAGTCACTCAAGGTATATAATTGAGTGACAAAATTAATAATTTTGTCTGGGTTGGTAAAATATTCCTAAATTATAAAAAATTACTACAATAATATCTTAATAATATTCTATTAATGTAATTTCGTTATTCTATTATATTATTCAATAAAAGAATTATACAAAAGAATGAAATTATATAAATAAAATATTATTTAAGAATTATTATAGTTATTTTTATAATTTAGAGATAAAATTATTTATTTTATTTGATTGAATTCAGAGTTTTTGAGATAAAATAAATTAATTAATATTTTTTTTATGAAAAATGTGTTACAAACAACATAATTTACTAATAAACTACATCTTAGATAATGAGTTTTACTACTGCTTCTGTGAGCTGTCCTACGCGGAATTATCAGAATGTGATTCTCGTTCTTTAGTTTCTGAAATGGATAATTTTATCAGAATTTTAAAGAGCATTTTAGAATCGGTGCAAAGCTTGAACTCCACCAAATGTGCTTATGCCTTGATCGTCCGAATTAGGTACCCTACTATCTCTATCCTTAATTTCTGCAGGATCCTCCTAATTCTTTTTTACCATTTTTCCTTTCAAGTTTTAGCAAAAGGGTGTAAAGGAATTTTGAGTTAATTAGGCCATTGTTGTTACTGTTTAGCCATTAATTCAATCATGCTTGCAAGCACCAAAAATCCCATCCATTAATCCACATTGTGCAGTGAAAAATGTAAACTAAATTACATCATAAATCACTTTTTTTTTATATAAATTTAGTCAATTAGAAAAGTTTGATATACTTTTAATATTAAAAGCGTATCGTTTACAGATAATAACTTGTTAAATCTGATCTGTCCTGCAATTCGAAAGAAAAACTGAATCTAAAATGTCATTATAACCAACAGAACTGTTAGCCAAGAAGCAACTTGGGCCAAATCAAAATAAGGCTTGAAGAAGAATATTAGTGGTGCTTGCAATGTAAAATATCTTGGAATGGCGTTGGTTGAAAAGTTCAAATTGGTATCTGCGGTGGCCAAGAAGTGGACAGTTTGGCTAAAAACTTGAGAAAAAGAGAGAGAGAGAAAGTAAATGAATAATTCATAAAATAGAGAGATAAGCCTTTTTAGCTCTTTGATGGCATTCATTTATCATTATTTCTGGGTAGACAAGACATACGTGCCTAATTTCCGCCAGTTTATGGCAAAACATACCATTTGGCTTTCGGTTGTCCCACGTTATATGTGTGTCTGGATAAATTGACACCATCCAATATATGCTTATATTAATATTGTTATATAATTTTTTTAAAAAAATATGATTTTTATTTATCTAATTATTAGATTACAAGTAATTATAATATTAATCTTAATGTTAAATTTTAAAATATATATATAATCATATTAAATTTTTTTACATTTAGAAAGTATAATTATATCAATTTTAAAGAGCATTTTATTAAATTAATATAAAATTTTACAAATATGAACTCAAGGGCAAATTTAATAATAAATTTATCTTATAAAAAATTATGCAGATTTGATTCAAATTAAATTGTCCATGTATATATATTATCATGTTTTTCATTTATTTTGTATATTGTATTGTACAACTCCATATGCTCTTTTTGAATGTGTAAACATCATATTTTTAGGATATATATTTGAGTTAAATGATCTATGCGCCCCCCTAAATCTTATAATTTGGTATACACACAAAGAGATAGGACTGAATTGTAAGAATTAAAGATGTGTAAAACAAAAATCAAGAGGTGAGGCCGGTTTATTTGTTTCCACATATATGATTCCTTGTAAATAAACTATACTGTAATTTTATAAAATTAATTTAGCTATGAAAAAAGTGGGTTTGAAATGGACCAATTATATTGGCCTCCCTCAAAGTAGATTCCTTTGCTTTCTTCTTAAGCCATTTTCATGCCTTACCTAATTGGTAAAATTGCATGTGTGGGTGCCAGCCCTCATTTTTCTCATTTAAGTAAGCTCATGGTGCGAATTACCTTACCCTTGTTGTGATGCTCTTATTGGTGGTTCCTCTACTTGTCACTTTTTGTTTGTTTTGTTTTTCTTACATTTGTGTTTTTGTGTTTTTGTGTATGATTCAACTTAAGCTAATTTCGTAATTCAATTAAAGTTTGTGCCACAAAGCTATAACATCATTAGCTTTGCTTTTAGGATTTTTTACATGTTCTAGAATGACAGTTGATACAGCTCAAAAATACACAAGTAAAGTAAATACGGCTCTTTAATTTAAGAATATTCATAATTAATCATTCACAAATTTTTTAATAAATTATATTTTAATCCCTTTAATAATTTTTTTTTATTTCGTTTCTGAGTAAATATCATGTAGATGCTAAGGGAAACTATACATATTCAGCTTATCATCCTTGATTTGATATAGATATATAGTCTAACTAGTCACATGTTATACCACCTTATGCACTGTAAAATTGAATAGTTGCATTTCGTTAGCAAGACAGATCAGCACTTATGCACTGTAAGATTGAAATTAGTTTGGCTGCTTTACTTTTGAATTTTATACCACCTTTTTCTGATTTAATACAAAAGCTTTTATTTTAATTATGCAAAGAAAACACTCTCTAACCCAATAAAGAGAAGAAAAAAAGGTTCTCACTCCACCTCCTTTTTACATCTATAACTTAAACCACTTGTTTGTTTGAAGGTGAAATAATTAACTTTGAGTATAATTAATTTTAAAAGGAAATTGATTATAAGTAAACATATTTTTGTTTAGTGACATTATTTAATGATAATTGTTTATATTCATCTAATTTTATTTGGATAATGTGAAAAAAAAAAGAATTAATGTTTACTCATTAAAAAATTCAATAAAAAGTTAAGTTACACTTGCCAGCTTTTACTTTCATCAAAATTGTTGACAAATAATTGATTATAAAGATATTTGAAATTGCAACAAAACAAGTTAAAGACATATGCATAATTAACAGTAAGATATTTAATCACCAATTTTTCAAAGAAAACAGGAAAGAGATATGGACCTCTTTTTCATGGTGACGTATAGTGGGTCCCAAGAAGGAGGATGGTCGAAGCATTTTCCGCCTCCTATCCTACAAATACCCAGACTCCTCCTTCCTTGCATTATCATCTCATCTGCTGCAATATATCGTCATCAGTTCATCCCCTTTCCTTCCCAGTGGTCTCTGTACAGACCTCTGTTGGAGAGGTAATTAATTAATTTCTCATTCTTCAATATCTACATGCATGCACCTTCTCCCTTTATATACTTCACCATCACCAGCTAGCTTACTTGCTTCTTACAATTCCATGCAGCCAAGCGCTTTGCTCTTCTCTGCTTTCTTGGAGATGTCAGCTTCAATGAGTAATCTATCTTCATCATTGAAGATTAAGGAGCTTCTGCAGAAGCAGGGCATAGTCACCATTTTGGGCTCTGACTGTGATCATAGAAACACATCCACTGCCTCTTCTCTGCGACGAACTCTATCCGCAGACATGTCCTCCAAGAAATGGCTTTGTCAAAATGAATTTTCTGATTCTCCCTTGAAAAAATGTTCTTCTTCTCAACAACTCTCGCACACGAAAATCAATTCATTGTCCTCATCCGAAGGAGAAGATGACTATGAGGAAATGAAGGAGCAAGAAGAGGAAACAACATTACAATTTGATATCTGGAGCTCAATTCTATCCCAGAAAGCAAACGACGACGTTGCTAAATCACTCACAGAACCTTACATTCATCCTCTTGTGAAGAGGTCAAAGAGCACTCTGAGTGAGAAGAGTCTCCAAATCTGCACTGAGAGTCTCGGATCTGAGACCGGCTCTGATGGGTTCTCCTCTTATCCGCCGTCTGATACTGGAGACTCAGAGGAGGACAAAGAAGAAGAGCAAGGCCAGCAACAAGAGAAAGTGACAATTCAGCCATGTGAGGCAGAGGAGGAATTGTTCCAAGTGCCAAAATACAATTCTGTAGCTGCCAGCAAGAAATCCCAGCCTCGGTGTTTTCCCCCGCCGATTCCTTCACTGTCTAATGAAGCTGGGCCCTCAGTTCACATGAGGTCCCACCGTGACAACGGAAGGTTAGTGCTTGAGGCCGTGTCGCTTCCTGCGCAGAACAAATTTCGCGCCCAACGGCAAGATGGTCGCCTTGTCCTTACATTCTCTGCTCATTCTATGGATGAAGAAATCATAGAGGATGCTGGAGAATTTGTTGATGAAGAGTCAGAGGAAGATCACATGGAGGAAGAGTTTGGAGAGTACGAGGAAGATGATGAAGAAGAAAAAGAATACGAAGAGAAGGATGAAGATGATGAAACTCTCATGGAGGAAGCACGGATCTTGTCAACTGGGTTTTCAAGTGTTAAAAAGTTAGCTCTAATGATGAGTAAGCCGATTCGGTTAGTTAATAGGAATCCAAAATGGTTGGACAAGTCCGATGAAGCTGTCAATTTCGAGGATGTTAACGTGATGGATTTAACCTTAATGCCAGCATCACTGCCACCTAGGCCAAGGGTACCTAGATTGATCCCTTCAGCATCGGCTTCTTTCAGCGATTATCAATACTATTGGAAGAGCAAGCCAACAACTAAAACTGCCTTATTTCTTGATTCGAAGTCACCCACTCATCAGCGATGTGACTCAGCCCTGAAGAACAATAGCAGTAAGCTGTTTGTCTTTGAGGACTTTCGTCAAACATCGAGTCAGCAACAAAAGTTGGTAATTCTGAGAGGGAAGAATGGGGATTACGGATGGCAGAATTGCAAGGAGCCCATAAGGTCTTTCCTGTTTTGGGAACCCTATTGCATGGCCACATCGTGAGTCACAACAACAAACTCACCTGGCTCCTGATTACTCCATCGTCCTTGTCCCTTACTCCGGGTCCACTCTTTTAAGGAGCTGTAATCAAATAAAATGAAAAATAGAGAGACAGAGAGGGGAATAGAGAGAGAGAGTTCATACTTTATTCAGAAGAAGAAAGAAATTAAGCATTTGAACAGTTTTATATATAGATATATAAACAATTACTTGTCCTTGTTTTTGGCTAGCTAAGCAAGAGTATCTCCATCGGGAGCTGTTTAATAATTTTTAAATACAATAACTCCAGCTAGCATAATAGAGTGTAGATATAATTATTTATATAAGTAATTATATTTAATATAAAATAATAAATTTTTAATTGATGTGACTTGATAAAACCATAAAAAAAAATTAATAATTCTAACAGATTATATCACTAGATGCTCTAAGAAGTATAAAATTCTTGGCTTATCTTTGACTAGGTGAATTGTGAATTATCATGGTTTCCTTTCCAACCTTGTTACTTTCTTGCTTTTATAATTTGAGATTTTGAGCCAATGGGATTTCAAAATGGCTGGTGTCCTGCCTAATTTGTCTGATTTTTTGGGAACAACATGATCCACCTTTGATATTTTTTGCCTTCTCTTTAGGTTAAGCTGTGACATAGTGACTCTTGAAGTCCTACCATAAAGCGAAAGATAAATAATAAAATCAAAGATATGAAAGACTGTGACTGATATTTCTTAGGAGTATTGTACGGCTCTGTATATTTGTTATTCTATGAAAGAAATCATTGAAAGGTCTAAACTATGATTGGTACCTTTTCAGCTCAGCTATCCATTGGGTTAGCCTTTGGGAAAGGCCACAGCAACAAAATCTAATAAACCAGTTTTGGTTTGTGATTTCATCTTGGTTCCAGTCATTCATTCTTCAAGAACGGGGACAATCTCGTGTATTGTTTTATAACTTACATAGATACACGGATTAATACAAATTTAGAAATAGACAACCTTCTGATAATGTTTCCAACATGCTATGATATGAACCTATAATGGATAGAAAAATACCATACTTCTGAAGCCTTGTCACTCGCCGCTGCATGCAAGACAATTAGGTTAGTCAGACCAGGGGTGGACACAGGAATCTGAATTAACGGAGACTTATCCGGATCCAAAATAAGAAAATTTATAATTTAATTTTAAATTTTTTACTTTTTTCATTAAAACTCATTTTTAAATACTTTTTTCAATTTAATCTCTATTAAATTTTTAATTTAATCTTTTTATAAATTTTTTTTTAATATTATAATATTTTTTTAAAAAAATTTGAGTGGAGACTTGAGCCTCCGCTGGACCCATGTTGGCCCTGCCCTCAGACCGGGCAATCGATCCACTGCCAGAGTGTATTACGGTGCTCAAGTTAGAGATGATGTTTTTTCTAGCAAGAAGTAAAGCATTAGGTCTTTAGTGGGAGATCTGATATTTACAGAGTCTTCAGTAAACATCCTTTTAATATATGTTTTTTTAATTTAATTTTGATGGATTCGTCAAATAAAATTTTAAAATTTTATGTGATATTACTTAACGTTTGTGCGTGCAGATATTAAACTTATGTAAAAAAAATTAAATATTTATATAGATTAAAATATATATTAAATGATAAAAAAATTAAAATAATTATTTCATATCTCTATTTTTAAATTAAAGTTATAAAATAAATTTATAATATGAAATATATAAATATCAGAAGACATTAAATCAAATTTTAAATTTATATATTATTAATTTCATTAATAAAATTAAAAATAAATAAATAAATAAAGTGAATTGAATCCAATTAAATTCAAGGAGAAGTATACGGAAAATAAAAATTAAATTGAAAATTTTTAGAAAAGTGAGCGTTGTAGTCTATATTGTTGCATTGTGGTTCTGAATGTGTGAATGGAGTCCCAGTCTCCAGATTCTGTCCATTTGGGTGGTATGAGGTGAAGTGCATATTCTCAGGCCAGTCCTGTGGTGACACGTGGAGGCAGTGCTCATGGTGAATCAATGGAGTCCGTTAGTCTCCATGTAGGCGAGTTGGTTACCTTGTGTCATTTTCAATCACTAATACCCTTGGGCTTTACATCGCCACTATCCCGCACACTAGTTCAGTGTACATAGCCCTCCTTGAATTTATCGATTCAAATTGTGTTATTACAAGGTAAATATGGTATTTTGAGTTATTTTTTGAAGTATATCACGTTAGTAGATTTTGTCACATATAATTGTGATTATGTTTACTAAATTAATTTTAAAAAATTATTTAATAAAAATAATTTTACAATCAGTTATAATTTTATTTTTTTAATAATTTAAATTTTATAAATTGAAAATAATTCATTAAACATGCTTTTTTATATTTGAAGTGGTTATTTAAATCTGAAAAAAAATTGTAATATTTTATCTAAAATTATAACAATTTAAGAAAGAATTACAAAGATTGAATTTTGTTTTGCTACTGATTCTTTGCTAACGTAATGAAATGGGTTTCTTGTATTGTATTTTGTTATAATTTCTAATTGTTTTTGAAAAAAAAAATTGAAAACCTTAACACATATGGGAGGAATTGAGTTTCACATAACTGCGTATGATTTTTTGTTGGTCTGCAGTTAAAAAGTTGAAGTTTGCAATGAATAAGAAAATCATTCAATTTCTTAAACTTTCTTTTGCAATTTCATTCATTAAATAATTGATTAATAGTGTAATAAAAGGTTGATTTTTAAAATATTAATAAATTTAAGGATATAATAGGAAGTAAAAAGTTGTTTTAAACTAAAATATATGAATAGTTGAGATTTTGTACCTAAATTATTGTTAAATAAGACTTTGACACATATCTTAATAGTATGGTATGCTCTAATTTTTGCATCTACTACCATAGAATTTCACTTTTCCTATTATAGCCAACAATATTACATTTATATTCTAATTTCCACAATTTCACCCACACTCTCTCATAATTGGATGGGAATCGGAATCTAATTTCTTTATTTCATCCACATTTTTTCACAACCAAGCGAGGCTCAATCCTATATGCTTGTGAAAGATTGGAGAGAGTGAGTGAGAATTAGATATCAATAATAGAAGTAAATAAGTTGTATATATATATTGAAATTTTATTTTTTTTCTTCACATATAAAATCAAAATTAATAATAATGGTAATAATTATTTTCACATATAATAAAGGATATAAAATTCACCCTAATTTTTTTTTTATATAAGAAGATGCAAAAATAAAAGCAAGAGATAAGATAAATAAATAGTCTAATGTTTTGTTACATTCATCACGTTGGTGTCAACCATCAAAGCACGGAATTAGAAATACATCGTTTAAAAGGGTTTTCCATCGTGGTGGTGTTTTTGATTTTGTTGCTTAGAATTGGCGAATTTGCTTTTTGCTGGTTACTTCTCCAGAATCTTAATCCCCTGACAAGGAACAGAAGCAGTATGGGAGAGACAAACTCTAGCACAGATGAGGATTTACTTCTCAAAGGCTTCTTCGCCGAAGTTAGTGAGGTTGAGAGAGATAACGAAGTTCTTAGGTCTCTACCTCTTCCTGAGATTCTTTTTTATCTATCAATCGATTAATCTAAAATCTATGTCTGTTATGTCATCATTTGATGGTGAATTTCTACATTTTTTCGTCTCCCTTCTATCTTCCATCTCCATTGCTTGTTCTTATCCTCATTGGTGCAGTAGGTTAGTGTTGGTATACCTGGTTTTAGCAGGTTGTTTCTGTTTTTTGCATCTAATGAAGAATTCATGTTGTTGATGTATTATTTTATCGATTATTTTTTATTAGGATCAGTGCAACATCTTGAACAGAGATTTTTGTGGTTTACATATTGTGGAAACACTGCTGCAATTGCAGAATCCATGACTTGAGTTATTCCCTGAAAAGCATCTGTGATCATGAATTGAAATTTCATTGAACCTGGATAATTTATAGAGTGTAGAGCCTTGTATTGGCCTTTCTAGATTGATATCAAGTGATATTTTATGAAATAGGCAACATAAAAGCTGACCAGAACAATATTTAGTTATATATATCTAAGTGTACCGTAGAACTGGAAGAATTCGTTGAAGTCAAGAAACCAGTTAGCGTAAGATACTGTGGTTGGTGTATGTTGATATTAAAAGAAGGATACCGCAACCACTAAAGGTGTTTGGTGGAAGGAAATTTGAGGTTAGATAGTTTGTAAACATCAAGAAGGGGTGGAAGATGCTTTTTCAGCTGAAAATTTTAGAAGTTAGCAAACAGGGCAAGCTTTTGGAAACTATAAGATTAGACAGTCTTTCAATTTTTTGTTGCATTATTAAATGCTCGGTTTTTCTACTACATATACATGTTCCAAATAATTAATTTTGTTCTGGCTTACTAACGTTCTTTGCTGATTGACTGTTTCATTTATTTTGATTTGATCCATAGGATTCTCTCTTGTTTCAAGTTAAATCCGTTTGAGTATCTAAATCTACCATTTACTGCATCCCCTGGTGATGTCAAAAAGCAGTACCGCAAGGTAGCCTCTTCCTCCAGCTGCGAGCTGATTTAACTATTGTGCTGACTTCTATAACATGCTTTTTCTTAATCTTTTGTAGTTATCATTGATGGTCCATCCTGATAAATGCAAGCACCCCCAAGCAAAGGAGGCATTTGCAGGTACAAGTGTACATGCTTTATAACCTGTTTGCTGGTATAAATTATTGTTTAATCCTATTCTCGGTTTTTTGTTTCTGGGACTAATTTGAAGTAAAACCTTTTTATAATAGTACTTGGTTAGTGGTTGGGATGATAAACCATCAACTCCAAGATATACTCCCTCAAAGTGATCAATTGAGTCAAGGAGCGGGCTCTTATTATGACATCTCTGCATGCTCGTGTTGATTCTTTATTGAGGTTGCATACTATGTATTAGGATGTAAAGTGGCATGTTTACTTTTCTAGCATACTCCAAAAGCATATATCAATCATTGCAAGTTTTGCAAAGGATTCACAAGAAAGGTTGCATGTCTTTTACATGTCTGGTCTGGTGTGTTGTTTACTTGTGTGCAGCTTTAGCAAAGGCCCAACAATTATTACTTGATCAAAATGAAAGAGATTATCTTCTTACCCAAGTTAATTCAGCAAAAGGTCAG
>JANHAO010028517.1:0-10623 GCA_026873985.1 Saraca asoca
TCATACATAATTCCTAAACCTTATGCTATAACATAAGCACATAACAATGTCAAAATTAATTGAATCAAGTAAATGAATTCAAATCTAAGAGTATAAGATATATAATGAGCCATTAATGATTACAAATATACACAAAAAAATCAGGCCTAATATCAATTAATAACAAAGATTTTTACTAATTTTAAAGGTCATTAAATTAATAATAAATTTTTCCCAAATTTCAAAAAATCAATTAAAATATCCATAATGGAGAAGATAACACGTGGAGCATGTTGGAAAAAATAGTACGTCAAAATGAAGCTCAAGCAAGCCACACGCACTTGCATGCACCAGAGGCCATGAGTGGGCCTAGCATGATGAACACTATTCATCTTACTCCAGTAGCCGGGCAACAGACCCATTTTTGACCCAGTTTGCCTGCAATCAGGTCATTCGCCATATCTCTTTCATTTCTCAACCAAATTTTGCAATCTTAGTGTCTATCAAAACTAGAATTTTACAATCTTCAAAAGCCCTTTATCAATTTTATGATTTTGTGACAAAATAAATGGGTATTTTAGAAAAAACATTTCGGCTGGGTTTGAGTGGTTCCTTTCAGTTTCTACATAATTTCTCTCTCAATTCTCAATGAAATCCAGTGATTTTTTTCCCATTGGATTTACAATCCTATGATCTAGAAAAGCCCTTAAAGAATTATTCACAATTGAGTACAAAAATTAGAAAAATTGGAAGTTGAAACCTAAAGACCATTTGGGTTCTGCATTTCTGGTTTGATAAAAACCATTTGGAAACCAAAAGTTTTCTAGCAATTTCATTTTGGATTCTTAGTAAAAACATAATGTAGATGTCTAAGATCAAGATCTAGAAAAAATCTAACCCAATTGCACTAAAACTATTCAATTACTATATATGTTTTTAGGAAAAACAAATTGGGTTTTACCTAATTTGATTATCACTAATTCACAGCCACAGCAGGATTAGATTGGCTCTGATACCAATTTCTGGAATTATTCAATAGGATACATTCTAATCCCTAACATATGACATGTAAAGAAAACAAAATAAATTACAAAATTAAGATTTAAGATTAACCAGAATTACCTAGAAAGGTATTAGATGCTGAAGCTATACTTGATCTAGAATCCTGTAATATAAAAAGGAGAATGACTATCCCTATTCCACCTTAGGTCTACATGTTACAATTTTGATAGGGAAACTGCACAATGATTAGTGAAAAGGAATAGGGCCTCTCCATGTGTATATATATAAGATGGATCAACCCTACCCATTATGGCAAACCTAAGCATAGGGCCTAATATCTACATAAGTCTATCAAAATGATCACAAATAATTAGGTTGTATAACAATAAGCTCAAATGATGTGACATCTAATTAATCTAATACATTATTGAATTATGTCAGTCCATATAAAAATTCTAACAACCTAATCCTATGGAAGCTGCTTTGATGGCCCTAAGCCAGGCTACAACAATAGTACATGTAGCACCACCAATGACAATCCCATTTTTGCGGTTACAACCACAGGTGAGATTACTTAAAACATTATTTCTATTGAATCCTCTAATGGGTTTAATCTAGGAAAAGTTATCACTATGCACAAATTCACCTCCACTTGTAATGCCACATTTCTCTTGCATGGCCTTGCTAATGGAGTCAAGGGCATGACAGGTCTTAGAAGGACAAAAGTTTCTCTTCCCTCCCAGTTTGCCATTTGCTTGAGTTCTTCACCATCTTCACATGGTGTCATATTCTTCAGTAATAGCTCATATGCTTTCCTTCTTGGCATAGAGATTTCCACATCTGACCTCATATACACATCGTTCATAAAAAACCCACTTTCCTTTCAATACTTAATTGAGGTGAGTTCTATCAAGATCAACAAAAAACATGTTCCGTTGAATACAAAATTGCTAACTATAGCTAGTAAAGGAAAAGGTGGAATGAAGATTAGTATTGTGAATCCTTTTATAGTGATGCAAACCTCAATTTACAAGGCTGTGGCAGGAGCATTTGGTAAAGCACTAGCAGAAGTTCCTCGAGTGGCGGCTGTAAAACCATTTGAGCTTTGTTGATCAGCAAGCTTAAGAAGAACAAGGGTTGAACCAAGGGTTCCTTCTATAGATCTTGTTTTGCAAGATGAGAAGGTGGTTTGGAGGATTTTTTTGTGCTAATTCAATGGTTGAGGATAGCAGTGAGGTGATTTGTCTTGCATTTGTAGACATGGAGGTCTATAACCAGTATTGACAGTGAATTTTGGTTCTGGGCTAAACTCTAACTAATAGAAGATTCTTTTTGGATCTCAAGTTGTAATTTGGTTCCAAGGTAGTAAATGAATATAGAAGCTAGAAAGAAAAGGAAGAGTAGTAAAGGACACAAAGCTTTTTAACATGGTTTGGTCAAATCCAGATAGAACCGGACCCTACATCCACGGTAATATATTGATCTAAAAGTGTTTTTACAAAGTCCCAATATAATGGCCATTTTTTTTAACGTTCATCTCCTTCTTTCTATTTATAGAGGAAATGAGGTTACAATTGTAATTTTACATGTAGTAAATTTATTACATCAGAAATTTAATATACAAGATAAAATGGACCAACTAAATCTTGTAAGTCGCCTTCTACTGATTGTATTCTGCAAGTAGGCCCCATATGCCTACTGGGCAATACATATGCTGGTCTTCTGCTTAATGAGCTCCTGCACTACTAGTTGCACCTCGCAGGCTAGATCCTTTGGTCTGGGGGAGTTGCTGTTTTCGAGGTAGCGAGGTCAAGCTCATTCTCGTTGGGATAAGTTCGAGCAAAAGAGGTTACTAATGACACGAGCTAGAACTTTAGCGCTCTGAGCATCCTGCAAGACAAGAAGGTGGTTTGGAGGATTTTTGGTGCTAATTCAATGGTTAAGGATAGTAGTGACACGATTCGTCTTGCATTTGTAGACATAAAGGTCTATAACCAGAGACTTCAATTGTTATTGGGGGATAATGATTTGCAATTTAATTTGAACGCTTTAAGGCTTGGGTTTAGTTCCTCCTTATTGTCCAAATAAACGACTCGAGCAAACTTCAATTTCACATCCACAACTTAATTAAAAGATGATTGCTCACATTTTACCATCATACTATATATATGCAGTTGTTGGCTCTTCCTCCCCCTCCTTTTTGTAACTGTGGCCTAAATTGTCATCCTAAATCCCCTTTCAAATTAATATGTATTGGTTTCAATAAATAAACTTACAGTATCATCATGGTGAGAGTTGGTTGATTAATTGTGTGTTTACCCTTTTTTTTAAATTTGGAGGCTTAAACCTGAAACTTTTTATAAATTATTCAAATTTCACACAACTTACTCTTTCAATAGCTCGTTGGTTGTTTAGCTTATATGGTTTCAAAACTGCTTAACTGGAATTGATCGATGACAAATAGTTGTAGACAGCTGAAAACACTTTGCATAAAAAGTAGAGTTAGCAATTCACAATAGAAGTTATCCCTAAACACACTCAGATGCTCAAGTTAGTTCCACATGCAGAGTCTTAGTAAGAATAGTTGTGTGTGTATGAGTGAGTTACCTAACAACTTTATATAGGCATGCCACACCATTAACCTTGGCTCTTAACAAAGAACAAGTGTTTACGTGTTGATGACACACTTCTGACATGGGTGAGATTATCATCTTGTGCCCTTAAAAAAGGGTGTTATGCCACTCATGCATGACTTCAAGTGTGCCTGAACATGATTGTGTACCGTGGAATGTTGAGGACTTTACATTGGAGTTAGGACTACTTGACAATTCTTCGACCTTATCGAGTGACCACAAATTGGAATGCAATCATAGGTCATTGTCCACTTCAAGTATAATTCTTCATGAGTGTGGCTTGCTTGTTACAAGTCTTTGCGAGTAATTTTGTTAGACTTAGGCCTATTTAGCTGCCCTTTGGACCAGTTGATAGATCATGACCTAGTGAATTATTTATTTTGAGCTATGTCATCTGTCTCCCCACCCTTGCATGTTATTATTTGATTATGGGAAACTCCTCATCTTCTAATGCTAGCTAATAAATAGCTATTGCAAGTGATAATTATAAGGTTTACATTTTTTAGATGAAGCCCTAGCCTTAAACGTTATTTCATGACATGGATCAAAATTTGAGCTATCCATATCCTCTTATCATAGCTGTTGAATCAACTTGTTGTTTTTCTTTATATAGTGTGGTGATTTTTGAAAAAAAAAAACACTTTTGCCTCATTTCAATTTATGCAAAGGCATCTCTATGCTTCTTTCTCTCTTAACTTTTTGTGTTCCCGAGCTTCTTCTACATTCTCTGGCAACTTCCTAGTGACTCTTAAAGGTTTCCTTTTTTCAGGGAAGGTCTTCCTTTTATGTCTCTCTAGTTGACTACAAGGACTTGCTTCTTATAATTTTGTATTTTCATACTTTTATATATATATATATTGATTTTGGTTGCTTGAAATTGCTATTTTGTGAAGTGTATTGTTGCTTTTTCTTCTGGTTGTGGGATATGATTCTGCATTGTTGCTTAGCTTTCTTATGGTCACTTGTTCGCTATGATTTTGTTAATTTTAGCTTTGGTTTTCTAGCAATACTTGGTTTGCTTAACTATTTTTTGATTTTTTGTTTTCTTATGCTTTTCCTTTTTCTCATTCATGGCCCTTTGTTTTTCTCACTTCTAGCCTTGTTGCTTTTTTTTTTCCTTCTTTTTCACTCGAACTAATACCATTTTTGTTATTCTTCTTGAAAGTGGAGTCTTATTCCTCTTTGGCTTTCATTCATTTCATGTTTAGAAGGTTGAACAATCTAATACTAAGCAACTTATCTTCTGATTTTGACCTGTTGCCATCCTCAGACTGCAGAGAATACTCTTTTGCCAATATCACTTTTTGTTTTGCTCGATCACTTTGGATCATTATGGCTGAACGTTCTCAAGATGACAATGGAGTTAAGCGAGCTAACTTGATTGACATTGCTCCTAATTATTTGAAATGGATTCACCTAGATGTCAAGATTGTTCCTTTTCCTTTGGATGGTAAGATCCGAACGTCATAAAGAAGTTAGAAGATGTTCATATTATTGGGGAGTCCATTGAAGAAATTTCATTCAATCCTTCGAAGGTAGATGAACATCCATGTAGCTATAACATGACCTCTTTCATAATGTTATATGGAGACATTGTCAATCGGTTTCATATTTTACCATCCTTCATTACAATTGAGGACATTTTTCATATTCTTAACATCTATCCAACCCAGCTCACTTGGAATGCCTAGGTTTTTCTTCTCAATTTTGAAGTGATGTGTGATTGTTTATGCCATAATCCTATAGTAAACATTTTATTCTTTTTCTTCACTTATTCCCAACAAAAGCCTAAAGGTTAGGTCCATTTCACCCAACAATCGAACTACATATCTTTAGTAACATGATTTCTACCATTCATACTTGGAAAGATTCACTCTTTAGAGTTTGCATTGTTAAGGGATTTCAGCCTTTCTTCCTTCTCAACGACAAATATCTCTACTTGACAAAATGGACCATTCCTGCTAAGCAATTTTGGAATCATCTTTTCAAAGATTTTCCTAATGACAAACAAGATTTGATTATTCATCTATTGACACTAAGGTTGTTTGACACCTAATGCATTCTTCATATGTTTTCATTTTTGCATTATGTTTTATCTTACTCTTGTTTTTGTATACTAACTTGTGTTATTTTCTTTTCAGATTTTTAGCTTAACAATGAGGTTGTTGAAATTTATCATTCAAAAATGGATCCCAGATGCCTAGAAAAGATTTGTGCTTGTGCCTTAGCCATACAAAAGCTAATTATCACTCCCACTTCTTAGTTTACTCTTGCTCTAGAGTCGAGTATAAAGGTCAATAGTGCTCAAACATCCTTGGGGCACTCCAAGACATCTCCTAGTCATTTCAAAGCTTTCCCTTCTTGCAAGTGCACTTGTGGTTCAGACAACTCTTTCAAGGATAAAGTGGCTAGCTTCGCCTCCAACATTTCCACTCCATCCTAAAAAAAGCTCAAACTTGGGCCTTGATAGGAAATATTACCATTCAATGCACCAAAGGGGATCTACTTTGATTTTGACTCCTTTAATAACCTTTAGTATAAGAAATTAGATTATACTTTCTTTCTTCGGGGCCAACAACTGACTCCATCTAACCAAGATTACAATGAGGGATTTCTGAATGACCATAAGCCTATCCAACTTATTAAGTCTTCTACCACCCAAATAATTTATTAGTGGCTTCTCTATTTTCTATAGTGTCAACCTTGGTGATGGTAGAGAAGATTCGACATAAGGGCAATTCAAGTGCTCTTGAAGCCTAAAGAAGGAGTTAGAGGGAAAGCCTATCAAACTAGCTGACTAAGACAAAAATATTTAAGACCTCACCAATCATAACTTTGAGTTGGTCAAAAAAGGATACAATGAAGGTAGAGATGGAGAAATCCTCTAATTTACTGCTTTGGAGGGATCAAGAGATTATGGTTATGCAGAAAGGCCATTCTAAGGATGAGCAAGCTTTCAAGGCTTAACAGAAAGAGCTGTGAGAAAAATTTGCTAAGGACTAGTTAGCCTTTGATGACGCTACTTAGTAAATAAAATATTTCAACTCCAACTTGCAACTGAATCTCCATAACATTGACAATGATATATCTCTTGAGAATATCTTAAAAAAAATAGCATCTGTTGACACCAAAATCCTGTCAACCAATTGAGTTTAGTGTTTCCTCTAACTGCAAGATAAATAAGATTATGAACAGTAAAAGGAAGTAATGAAGATGAAGAAAAGTCAGCGACACCAGGAGTTTATCGTGGTTTAGCTAAAGTTAATTTAGCCCCTACGTCCATGGTGATCTTTTAGTATTCTTTAAGGAGATTGGTTTTGCAGAATATGAATACAATAATGGAATTCTCTCTCAATGAACCGTGCTCACTTTTTATTTTAGTAGTGTTTCCCTACGTATTTTTCTCTTCTCTCCCTTATATGATAACCTCCTCCCTCTATTTATAGAAAGGGGGAGGGTTACAAGTATAATTTAGTGAGTAGCAAAATAATTACTTCTATCGTCTTGGGTATTTAATGCTGGGCAAATCATTGTCGAATATCTAGGGGGTTGATGTGTAGGTTTGAGGGCTGAGCTGTCAACTGGAGACGTGTGCCTTGGATTGCTGATTGGGTTCCGTACAGGCATTCGTCATTAGTAGGTGAACTAGAAGTTGAGTGGGCTGATAGCTCCGATTGATCTCTTCATCTATTCCTGATCGCTTCTTCATTGAGGGGTCTGAAATCTCTTCAATGGGCTATACCCTTTCTTCTACGATGTTGTGAGATGCCTCCAACTCGCACCTGACAATCGAGAGTTCTCACTCAGCAACCTCAAACTCCATTCTGGACCTCTTTCGATCCAAGTGGGCTTCTAATTAGACCTTGACCGGCCCAAATCATGCTTCTGAAAAATCCATATAACATAAGCCCCCTAACTCTCAGCTCACTTTGTGGGCTGGCAGTTGCAATAAGTGGTCAAAGTCTTTGTCTACAACCTGCAAGATGACTCGATCTTTATGCTCAGTTTGTCATGTCATTTTTGCCTTTCATGCTTTCATTTTCTGTGCTTTAGGCCATGCTCTTCCCTGTGCAAGATCGTTAGCTTTAGGCTTTTTGTTTTATCTTTGTATATCAATTCTTCTGATGTAAATTTGTCTCGTTGAAGGAGGTCTTTTAATGTAGTTTTAAGCATCATGTTTCTGCCCTTTGTCTCTTTAAGTTCGTGTATAGATGGTTTAGCTAGTTACCGCTGGCAATGTAATTTGCCCCTACAAAATTAAAATTCAACAATCATTGTGCAAAGTATTTAATGAGATAGTTGGTTTCTATCATAAGGAATTTAAGCCAATCGGCATTAATCAATAAGGCACTATTTTAAAGAATATGTGTCGGATCACCAATCGATCATGCTGGGCAAGAATTCTGCACGAGGCAGGCACATTCCTTGGACGTGAGATGGTTATTTGGCCCCCGACCTATGCAAGAATTCTACATATGGTTAACGCATTACTTGGACGCAAGGTCATTTCGTGCAAGAATTCTGTGCGGGGTAAGCACATTACTTGGACACAGCTCGCATAAGAACTCTATGTATGGCTAACGCATTACTTAGACGTGAGATAGTTATTTGGCCCCCCGACATGCACAAGAATTCTATGTATGGTTAATGCATTACTTGGACGCAAGGTCATTCCATGCAAGAATTCTGTACAGGGCAAGCACATTACTTGGACACAGCTCGCGTAAGAATTTTATGTATGGCTAACGCATTACTTGGACATGAGATAGTTATTTGGCCCCTCGACTTGTACAAGAATTCTATGTATGGTTAATGCATTACTTGGATGCAAGGTTATTTCATGCAAGAATTTTGTGTGGGATAAGTACATTACTTGGATGCAGCTCACGCAAGAATTTTACGTATGGCTAACACTTTACTTGGACACGAGATAGTTATTTGGCTCTCCGATCTGCACAAGAATTCTACGTATGGTTAACGCATTACTTGGATGCAAGGTCGTTCCATGCAAGAAGTCTATGCGGGGTAAGCACATTACTTGGACACAGCTCACACAAGAATTCTACATGTGGCTAACGCATTACTTGGATGCGAGATAGTTATTTGGCCCCTCAACCTGCGCAAGAATTCTATGTATAGTTAACGCATTACTTGGATGCAAGGTTATTCTGTGCAAGAATTCTATACAGGGCCAGCACATTACTTGTACGTGACTTGCACAAGAATTCTATGTATAGCTAACACATTACTTAGATGCAAGATAGTTATTTGGCCCTCCGACCTGCGCAAGAATTCTAAGTATAGTTAACGTATTACTTAGATATAAGGTCGTTCTGCATAAGAATTCTGTGCGGGGTAAGCACATTACTTGGATGCGGCTCGTGCAAGAATTCTACGTATAGCTAACACATTACTTAGACGTGAGATAGTTATTTGGCCCCCTGACCTGCGTAAGAATTCTACGTATGGTTAACGCATTACTTGGACGCAAGGTCATTCCGTGCAAGAATTCTGTGCCGAGTAAGCACATTACTTAGACGCGACTCACGTAAGAATTCTATGTATGGCTAACACATTACTTAGATGCAAGATAGTTATTTGGCCCTCTGACCTGTGCAATAATTCTACGTATGATTAACGCATTACTTGGACACAAGATCGTTCTATGCAAGAATTCTGTGTGGGGCAAGCACATTACTTGGATGCAACTTACGCAAGAATTCTACATATGGCTAATGCATTACTTGGACACGAGATAGTTATTTAGCCCTCCGACCTGGGTAAGAATTCTACGTATGGTTAACACATTACTTGGACACAAGGTCGTTCTGTGCAAGAATTCTGTGCGAGTTAAGCACGTTACTTGGACGCGACTCACACAAGAATTCTACATATGGCTAACGCATTATTTGGACGTGAGATGTTTATTTCACCCCAGTGCTTCGTGACATACAATCTCAACGGACCGTTTAGTTCTCTTGTTTGTTTTACATGCGTGGGTTTTTGTTTCCCAATGGTGGTTGGTAACTATTGCTTTAAGCTTTTGGCACACATATGCTGAATCGTCATTTATTGGTCGTTATTTTCTCTGGACCGTTAGATCGTGGGTAAATGACACCCCTTTTGATCCAATGGTAAGGTCATATTTTCTTTTAAGCTGAGAGAGTCTTCCTTCTCCCTCTCACTTAGTCATTTGAAAAAATTCCAAGCTTATGGTGTTCTCAACCTATCCGTCCTTCTGGCCGCCATCACAGTTCCTTTGCCACCAGCCTCTATTATTTTTCGCTTGCTCCTCCGGCTATTTCCCGATCCTTCCAGACTTTCCATCTCCAACAATCACAGTACGTGCCCTTTAACTCTGCGTCTTGCATAATATTCTTCCTTTGTAGGAAATTAGGGACCTGACCTTGCCTGATTGATTAGGAGATTGTTGATGTTGGTGAATAGATATGGTTCAGATGCCTAGTCTCATATTAGAGTAGAATAATTGGGTTACCAGTAGATTCTAAGATTCCCGACACATGCCTGTGTTTCCTGAGGTTTTATTATTTATTCGGAGTATATCCTCCGTTTACTAGTGTTTAGGTTATTGGTGCAGTGGCGTAGGGTATACATGGCCTGCGGAGTAGGGGTTAGTAATTCTGGTTTCGATACAGTTCGCTTCCAAGCAACTCATCAGTCTTTTCATTTCCTTTTGCATATGGGAGCAGGTCATGTGTGTTGTCATCACCTGATTAGGAGTGAGGATGACAAACTAGATTCTGTTAGTCTGGATAGGTGCCCTAGACTAATTTAATTGAGTTATATTGCATCCTGGACTATACATTCTATGAAATTGGATAGAAAGGTTGTACATTCCTCTTATATTGCATTCATCGTGTATTGCATACGTAAGATGAAGTCCGTGGTGAGAAGTTATTTCACTCAGTCAATTCTATACAGGGTTATGGGATGGTGAGTGTGACTGTTAATGATGTAAACTTCTGCACCAAAATGACACTAGTCGAGA
>JANHAO010028518.1:0-10584 GCA_026873985.1 Saraca asoca
AACAAGACAAATTGTTCTTCAACATCAAAATAAATTTAGGGTAAGAATCTCCTTTAGGGTTAACAATCTCCCTAAGGCTAACAAGCTCCAAGGAGGATGAGGCACGACACAAGTTGTCTGGTTCTGTAGTGTTGAACTCATACCTTCTTGTTATAATATCTCACTACCCATTACTGATAGGTTACAACTCTGAAGTGGGCTATTTATCTTATCTCTTTTGTGAGGTTGAGGTTTGTAGCAAGTGGCTAATTGCTATCTTCCAGATTGAAAGTAGCTCTCCGTTATGAAGTTACCTCAAGTTCAACCATGATATTAGCTTCGGATCCATATACCATTAAGAAGGGAGTTTCTCCTTTGGTGTTCCAAGCCATGGTTCTATAAGCCCAAAGTACCTTCTATAACTTGTCTACCCATGCTCCCTTCCTGGCCTCCAACCTCTTCTTCAAGACTTGTTTGATAATCATGTTGACATTCTCAACTTGTCCACTGGCTTGAGGATGGTCTACAACTGAAAAACTCTTCACGATTTTAAAATCATCATAGAATCTGAGGAACTATTTGCTATTGAATTAGATCCCATTGTCAGTCATGATCTATAGAGGGACTCTAAACCTACAAATAATATTAGCCCAAACAAACTTTTCAATCTTTGTAGAAAAGATTTGTGCCAATTCCTTTGCCTCTGCCTACTTAGTGAAATAGTCAATAGCAACTATTGCATGTTTGCACTTCCTATGGCCTGTCAAGAGTGGTCCAGTCAGGTCCATGCCCCATATCACAAAGGGCCAAGGACTGGCCATCTATTATAGATAAGCTGGCAAAGCTCATGGGACCTTGGCAAATCTTTGACACTTGTTGCACTTCCTGATGAGGTCGATAGCATCCTGTTTCATTGTAGGGTAATAATATCCCTGTTGGAGTGCCTTGTGAGTTAAGGATAGCCCCCTAACATGGGTCCCATAATGGTTAGTGTGAATATCCTTCAGGATGATGTCACAATTGTGACCACCTATGCACCTTAGGAGTAGGGTTGAGAACCCCTTTTTATATAGCATGTCATCGTATATGTAGTACCAAGCTGCTCGAGCTCGCAATCGACGAGCTTCTATTTTATCTTGTGGTAGTTTGTCATCTTGTAAGTAATCTAAGATTGGATTCATCCATGAGTTATACGCCATAACAATTTCCTTATGGCGTCCTTTTGCTCCGTGCTTGGTGATAGAAGGAACTCTACCAGGATTACTCCCAAAAAATTTGCATCTCTGGTTATGGCCAAGCAAGCTAATGCATCTGCATGTGTATTTTAAGCTCACAGGATTTGATTAATCTCATATTGTTGGAAAGATCCAAGCAGTTCCTAAACCTTTTGAAGGTAGATGGCCATCTTTGACCCTCTTGTCTGGTACTCACCCTACACGTGGCAAACTATAAGTTAGGAATCACTAAATATTCTTAGTTTTTTAGCTCACATCTCCTTTGCCAGATGAAGCCTTGCTAATAATGCTTCATATTCAACTTTGTTATTTGTGGCCTAAAAATTGAATCTTAGTGTGCAGAGGATTTTGTGTTCCTTAGGGCTAATTAGAAGCATCCCTACCCTAGCTTTCTGTTCGCTTAATGACCCACCGACATACAATTCCTACTATAGAGACTCTAAAGCCTGTATTTCTTATTCTACATGCCTTGTGAACTCTGCAATGAAGTCTGCTAAAGCTTGCCTCTTGATTGCTAGCTTGGGCATATATTTAATGTCGATCTGGGCTAGCTCAATTGCCTACTTTAGCAGAAAGTATCAGACATTTATAAGATTTGCCTTAGTGGGAACTATGTGAGCATTTTTATGGTATGTGCTTGGAACATTTCCCCCACGTCACAAACATGGTTCACAGCCTGTTTAGACTTTACTAGCATATTGTCCACATAAACCACTATTGCCTTCCTGATCTGCTCTTTCAACGTCATATTGACTAATTGTTGGTAGGTTGCCCCTACATTCTTCAGTCCAAAAGGTATCACCTTATAATAATATAGCCCATGGTCAATGATAAACGAGGTATGTTCCTCATCCTATGGGTTTATGGGGATCTGATTATACCCTAAGTAAGCATCCATGAAGTTGAGAAGCAGGTGACTAGCAATTGCATCCATGAGCTGATTAACCCTCAATAGGGGGAAGTTATCCTTTGGATATGCCTTGTTGAGGTCCATGAAATCAATGCAAGCATTCCATTTCCCATTCTTTTTTCTTACAAGTACAGGGTTGGCCACCCAAGTCAGGTAGTAAGTTTCTCAGATGAACTTGTTGTCCAAAAGCTTATCCACCTGTTCTTTAAGAGAGAGGTATCGCTCAGCAGTCATTGGCCTTCTCTTCTGACGGATTAGCTTGTGATGAGGGTCGATATTGAGCTTATACGACATGATTTCAAGATCAATTCTAATCATATCCTCATGGTTCTAAGTGAAAACATCTAGGTTTGCTTTAAGGAATTCGGCTACTTGGGTTTTTATATCCGGAGACAAGTTTTTTCCCAACTTGAGGCATCTTCCAGTATCTACCTTACTAACCTATACATCTTCGAGCTCTTCCATTAGGTTGGTTGCTCTATCTACATCCACCTCATGGGGGTTGAGGTCATGACTGACCCTTATCATGCTCATAGCTCGTGTTTCTCTACTAGAAACCATATTAACCTTTCTCCCTCTCACCCTTAGCTTGACTACTTCCTTGTAGCAGTGTCGTGTTGAGCTATGTGCTACTCACCTCACACATATCCAATTCCATTGGGGGTCAGGAATCTGATCATAAGTGTCTTGGTTGATGTGACCATGTCCAGGTCATTCATTATAGGCCACCCTAGTACCACATTATAGGTTAAGGGGCAATCAATGACTAGAAAATCTATTGAGATGGTTACTTGGTATCTCAAATCCCTAAGAGTATTGGGGAGCCTAATCTGCCCTGCTGGTAGTATTACATCTCTTGTAAAGCCATAAAGAGGCTTTGGGGAAGGCTTCAGTTGATCTATGCTCAAGCCCATCTACTCAAAACATCCTTTGTACATTACATTCATTAAGCTGCCCGTATCGACCATAATCCTTCTACCTCAGCATTGCCGATTTTGGCTCGGATGATCAGTATGTCATTATGGGGAAAATGTATTCCTTGTGTATCCTCCTCTACAAAGGTGATGTTATCCGAGGTTGCTCTTACCTTTTTAGCATGACCTTCATATGCACCGTGTCCCGTGATTAGGACATGATTTGGTTCTCGCATATAGTGTTCATAAGACCTGTTTGAGGTACCTGTAATATGTGACCCACCATGAATGATGACTATAGTTCTTACTAAGGGTTCCTCCTGCTGCTTGGGAGTTTATAGGCGTTGCTATCGTACAAGTTGCTGATACTGCTAAGGTTGCTGCTCCGCAGGTCGCACCACATAATCTCTTAAATGATCTCTTTTGATCAGGTCCTCAATTGCATCATTAAGTGCCCTCATTCTAAAGTATTATGCCTGACTTCATCGTGATAAGCACAATACTTGTCTACATTTCTGAACCTATGGGGAGTCTTTATAGGGTTGGGCTTCCCGAAATCTTCCTTATCTTTTTCCATCACAAAGGTCCTTTCCAGAGTATCTGATAGGATACTCTAGCTATCATAAGGACCTTTACGCTGAGATCGCTCATTCCTAGCCTTCTTTACAACCTAATTTTTGGGGTCATTATCCGGACCCTCCTTATTGTTTATGGTATTGCCCCTCTTTTTTCTCTAGTTGGAGTTATTTGTCTCGCCTTTGGACTTAAGGCCAAAGGTTTCCTCCCACCTGATCTCTTTGGTAGCTCATTCATAGAATTCTCCCAGGTCCCTTATCAGAGATTTGTATGTGCTCTCATATAGCTTCCCATCTTTGTGGAGTCCTATTGAGATCACTGTTAAGATGCTCTCATTTAAGGGATTTTCTACATTACTGACCTCATGCCTAAATCAGGTAATGTAGTCCTTCAACAATTCATTGGAAAGACTGTTGCGAGGTGGTAAGGCAATACGAGTTGCTTTCTCAGTGCCTTGTACTGATTAATGAATCTAATATGGCATTCTTCCTAACCATCAATGTTGTGAGCTTTGAGATTCCTGAACCATGTTTGAGGTAAGTCCCCTAGAGTGGCTAGAAAAACATGACACCTGACCAAAGAATTTATCGCTTGAAGATCCATCTGTATGTTAAATGCATCCAGGTGGTCGTATAGATCACTATCCCCATTGTATAGTGGGATAGTGGGAACTTTAAACCTGTGTGGGAAAGTCTCTTTCTCGATCTCGCTGGTGAACAACATCCTCCCATCGTAACAATCTCGGTAGTTATGAGTCTGAAGGCATTGTTCCAATTGCTTTATCTTTTGAAGCAACTCCTCTACCATGTGATCTTGAGTTTTAGATCGATGGTTGAGAGATGGTCGGCTCCTCTTTCTATGGTAATCTAAAGTCCTGTGCTTTTTTGCTCGTGGCCCAGTGAGTTTTGATCTGAGGCATGTCCCTTATTAGTCCTATTTGAGCTTTCAGCTTGACATGAACCCCCACATCACAAATGGTCTCCTTCATCTTCCTTATGAACTTGATGGGCTTCCGACCTTAGCTGTGAGTTGGCAAAATGAGATGAATGAATAGGCTGACATTTTTCTCTGGTTGGCCCCTCTTTTTGAGCTCCTTCCTATAACTATTGGAGAGCTTCTTTCTACGCAGTGCCCCAAACCTACTCTTATGAGCCCTAGGCTCATGCCTGAGTTAATGCCTTAATTGCCTCAGCTAACTCTCCTACCATTTTCTCTAGTGCCTCATGACACTGAGCTTGTAATCCATCAATGATATCAAGTTGGTGTGAGGCTGCTAGTGACATGTCAGTGGCAACACCTGTGATAGCGATGGCAGAAGTGCCTACATAGAGAATTGGATCTTCTTGATGTTCTATATGACCATCTAGTTGGGCAACTGCAATATCTAAACTTCTATTGGTTCTTCCTCTAGCCATCTGAAAATAATGGTGAATGTAGTTTAGGCCCTCCTTCTAGCACCAAAATGTTGACGGTAAAATCCAGTTCTGAACCTTAAGCTGCAGAATGAATATAAAAAGAGAGAAAGAGGAAAAACAAAGAGACATTAGAAGTTTTTAACATGGTTTGGCTAAAGTCAATTTGACCCCTATATCCATGACTTTTATTACTCTTTGTTAAGTTTTTTGTATCTGATGATTGTATTATCATGTACAATGACTTCATCCCCTTTTATAATGGTTAGGGGTTACAATTTGAATGTAAATCTATAATAGATAAGTATCATGACTTGATTAGAATTACATAGTAGATCAGGATAAACGGTTATAATAGACTCCTAACAAAATAGAAGACTGGATGAACTTTCCTGATGGTTGAGGATGCTTTCCATGAGCTGCGAGCTAGGCCTTGCTTTCACAACCTGAGGTTATTGCTTTGACTTGTGTTGACCAGTGACCTTGCTTCATATTTAGCTACCTGGTGTCTTGGTCTGGTGGCCTTAATCCAAATGAGCTGGGCCTTTGTTAGCTGAATCTATCCATTAGGCTTTTACCACCCCATTTATGCAATTACAAATAATACCCATAACAAAATTGAAATTTTTGTTAAATGTACGATCAAAATCATGAGTAGAATCGCTGAAGAAAAATGAGCATGATCATAATTAGAATCAGGAATTTATTTATGAAAGCCTCGATTCAACTTAAGGAAAACATAGTTAAAAATGCCAATTTACTCACCAAATTTTGAAAACTTTTAGGGAGTCCAATTTCAAATGTGACCAAAATTGTGATCAAAATAGAAAAATAAGGCAGGGAAGGTTCATTCAATTCGTAAAATTCTAGTTCAAAATTTGATTAAAATCGATCAAGAAAAACTACTAGATTTCTATGAGCATGATTGTGGGTTTAGTTCAAATTGGTACTATTTGACTCACACAAGTAGATTTTGCATATTAACATCAAGAAAATAGGGGAACTCATTTCCAACATAAAGACACACTATAGGATCTTATTATCCAATGTTTTTGGAAACATAAACAAACACAAACTCAACTATTTCAACATCATACTCATTAGCATCTTAACAATCCACTTAATTGTTATATCATCACAAAACCCATTTTTACTAACTTGCAACACAAATCAATAGATCTCAAACAAGAATCACATCATAATTCATAAGAATAGTAAGTACCACTCACCATAACAACTTGAACACAAGAAATTGCAACTATTTCACTAAAATCTTCTATGCTCTTCAAAATAAAAAATAAGAGCATATTAGCTTCTAATCCTTTTTCCATATATTTCTCTCATTAACTGATTATATATGATTAAAATATGATTCCTTTATTATGAATAAAGCTATATCTAACAAATTTGAGCTCGAAAATGTCAGAAATTTTGATGTAATTCATAAGTTGAACAATATCATAAATAGTGACAAAAACTTCAAAAATTCATAACTTAAGTTATACTTGATAAATTAATATGATTTTGATGTCAAAATGAAGAGGAAGAAGAGAGGATTCAATGGAAAAAATCTTAGAAAATAACAAGCAAAATTAAGAGCTCACCTGAAGAGAGAGAAAGTAAAGACTTGTAAAGGAAGATGAGATGAAGTTTGCATGACTTCCTTTGGGTTGAAACCAAAGAAAAGGAGAAGGGAAACTGGCTAAGGGAGGGGTATTTTGGGGGAAAATAAGTTAACTTCTTACTATTTATAAGTTAACCATTTCTTTTTTGAATAATTTCTCTTTTTTCTTCTATTTTGAACTCAAATTTAACACACTTATCAATTTTCAAAAATCATGAAATTTTAATATAAATGAGTTCAATTAAGAACCTTCACAATGGCTATGATTTTATGCTCATTCAATATTTGTAAGCCTTGTTTCAAATTTTTGAAGTTTTTCTGAAAATAGAATTTCAAAATCACAAATTTTGTTTCCTAAACATTCTTGATCAACTTTTTGATCTTCTAAAAATTTCTAAAATTTATATAATCAATTTCTATTATTTTTGGGTCTTCCATAACTCAAAATTTATAATTTCAATATTCTTAAAAAAATTTCAAATTTCTCTTTTTAGATTTTCCAAAAAGTCATTTTATTACAAAAATAGGTTTCAAAAAAAATTTTGGGATGTTACAATACTTTGTCACTTAGCAATTGTTCAATTCTTTGGATTTCTGGCAAATCTTCCATATGCAACAAACTGATATCTTTAGTTCATGAGCAGCTTTCTTCCTCACTATTAAAAGCATTACAATCTTATTTATCAAGTCCATGGAGCACTATATCAAATGATGTGGTTGATGTTGTAGAAAGAAGAGTAGCAAAGGAACTTTGCTTGTCCTTAACTCTCCTCTATCATTTTGATAGTGATTTTCTCACATTTTTTGAGATCACAAACTTCTTGAACTTTGGTCCCATTTGCAATCATATAATATAATGCTTAAGAGAGAGAGAGAGAGAGAGAGAGAGAGAGAGAGATTATATAAATATTTGCACTAGTCATAAGGCAAAAAAGAGTACAAGAAATTGAACCTGTGTGATGATAACATAGAGAGGAAAAGTCCTAACATTGCACCATACTTGGGAGATGATCCTGTGGTAACCAAGAAACAACAATGAATTTAAAAAAAAGAATGCTACATGCACACATAAACTCCTCATGTTGTCCTTCACACTTATAGATGTAATGCAGTTTGAATTAACTATTGGATTGCCAATTTAATTTAGAATGCATCATATATGGAAATAGAGTGACTGATGAATTTCTAAGAAGAAAACACACACACATAAAAGGAAGGAAGGGGCAGGGTGACAAGTTAATAAAAACAATAAGAAAAATATATCAAATATGTAAGCCTAAATGGCAATTGAATCACTATGAAGGTATGGTTGTTAATGAAACAGTAAGCCTCCTTAATTTCCCTCTATGAGCAAAAGGAGCAATCAAAACATCAATAATTGAAGATCTCTAGTTAACAAAAAGAAAGGGATATAACACCAAAAAAATGAAGCCAAAGCAATTCAAGCCAGTAGTTTTACTCTTTCGAAGCCTGAAATATGGGAAATTCTTAAATATGCATACTAGGGAACTCTTTCACTTTGGCAGAGAAGGTGACATTGATAATTGCACTTTATTCAATAGTTACTACAACAATAAATACTCCGTGAATAGGAAGTGAGTTCTACTATGTATTATTTTTTGCCAAAAGGATTATTATGTACTCAAGAAAAGCCAACACTATAATTTCTTATGCAAGGGTTCATCCTTAGCTCTTAGTGAGGGTCTCCTTGCCTCTCAGGAGGCATTCCCTTTGAGTTTTTCTCAACTTGTTCTAGTCTTCCTTTGATGGTTTGTTTGCTTCTTCTTGGTATGATCCTTCATTCCTTGCTTCCACTTGTCACCTACTCTTCTTACTTTTAACCTCTTTCTACCTTCTTTGTTGGAAACTTTGAGGGTTAGTACCCTTAAAGTTTTCATTAGCCTCTTCTTCCTTTAATGTTTCTTCCTTTCTCCATCCTTTGTTGTCTTTCTCCCCCATCTCTTCCATTATACTCTTTGAAAGCTTCAAGAGGAGTTGAGTATCCCTATTGCTTTATTTCTACTTCTTTCCTCTGGCTTGTTGTCTTTTATTTGTATGGCAAACTCATTTTCTCATTCAGCTAAATTGGAAGGGGATTTTGTCCCTCTTTTATACCACCCAACCCAAATATCATTATCTATTAATACTACTATGGTGGGAAAAATTATCTCCTCTAAGGCTATTAATAGGAATTCAGCTCTATTTATGATTAGGAAAGTATGGGATAATCCTAAGGATATGACCATTGTGGAACTCAGGACATTATGTTTTCAACTTTAAAGACCCTGATACACCCAAAGCAATAGAGAAGGAAGCTCTTTGGTATATTCTAGGTTTTTTACTATCTTTGCAATGGTGGAAACTATAAATGACTATCCATGAGCTAGATTTCTCATCTACTTACTGGATACAAATGCATGATCTTCCCCTTGACAGTCTAAATGCTGAGAATGCTACTTTAATAGGCAGCAAACTGGGGAAAGTCTTAGAAGGTGAAAACCCTTTAAATGATTTTAGAATCCAAAGGGGCTTCCTCAAAGTGAGAGTGGTCATCAACATTTCATCTCCGTTAGTCACTAATTTTTGGGTCCATAGAGAGAATCTCTGATGGTTTGGTTTAAACTTCACTAGGAGAAGCTGTAAGATTACTGCTTTAAATGTAGGGGATTGAGGCATTGTTAAAAAAGTTGCATCTACAAAAAAGCCATGTCAATATTAATCCTTTTCATTTGGACAAAACATAAGGTGTAAAGGACACGGTAGGTTTCCAATGATACAGTTGAGGTTCCTAGTGACAATTATGATATTAAAAGGTATAATTAAATTTAGGAAAAGGATGGGACCCATTGTTGGCAAACTGTACCCCATGACAAGTTTTGGTTTCTACTAAAGCCAGAGAGGATAACCACGATAGAGAAAATCTTGTTCATACAACCACAAAAGTAGTGGCTATTGCAAATTGTGCTGATATGCTACTAAATAGTCCACCAAGATCCCAACTGTGAATGATGATCATACTTCACATGGGAATAAAATATTCAACCCTTAACCCAAAGTCCCAACTCACTTGGGGCCATGACCTTGTCTTCTGGCATAAAGGAACTTGGACTGGGCCTTCTTAAATTGGATTTGCTTGACTTATAAAAGAAATGCATCGGGTTGAAGGAAAAGTCTGTTATGATTGATATTCAAAGCCCACTACTAAATAGGCCTAAAGGCAAAGAGATGGAATGCTACCTAATGAACATATCTTTAATTGAATTGCAGATAGCCAGATGCAGATAGGTAATTCAAAACTTTAACTCTCAAAACCAATATGTTGTAGAATTTCCTGAAAAGACCCATAAACTGTGAATGAAATAACTCAAAATCTTAGTTCAACTTTCTGATAAGGAGCAAGAAATTGTAACAAACTTAGGGAACGTAAAAGTGAAATGAAAATCAGATTCTCCTTAGCAAAACTTTAATGCCAAACTTCTAAAAAGTAGTGAAGCTAGGAGGCACTCATCCCTAATTCTTGGGAATCAGGTTTATCCTAGCGAGCTTAGTAAGAAAGGAGGGGGTAAGAAGAGTGTCCTAGTTTCTAGATCGACATCTCTAATGAATCCTTGGCATGAAATCCCAGTGGTACAAGTTAACTCCCCCCTTTTGAAAATGGCAGTGGTAGCTAGCCTAAAATAGCCACAAAGGAGCCATGAGTTATCCTACTTGAAACTGTCAAGGTCCGGGGCTTGAGCTGATAGTTGGAGCTCTCAGGAGTTCATAAATAAACACAGGCCTGCAATGGTCTTTCTAATGGATACCAAACACGTAAACTCAGATCTTGAGGGGTTGAAGAAGGACTGTAAGTGTCAGGTCCCTTTTAAGCAATATAAGGATTTAAAAGAGTGGTAGGCAATTTAAAATGCAAAATTCAAATCAGATCTTGCCCTTA
>JANHAO010028519.1:0-10591 GCA_026873985.1 Saraca asoca
GCAAAACAACCTATCAAAAGCTTGATAAAATTGCTTAGTTTTCCTATCCTCTTCCTAAGTTAATCATTAAGCAACAATCATATAGGTATCCAAACAAAATGAAGCCATTCCATTCAGAAAACTCAATAAATACAGAGAGGAGAAAGGAAAGGCTGACCAACAATTGAATGTAGCAAGAAAACCTCAAGATCTTAGCATTAATGCAGTAAGTCAATAGCCCCTTAGACTATTACAATACTAGCCTTCCATGGAGGCTGAAAATCACAACGAAAAAGGAAGAAAAAGGGGAGAGCAAAAGCTTGCTCTCAGCCCCCGTAAACTAACCTAAAAACCAGAGAAAAACTTAGGCAAAAACGCAGCAAAAAGACTTCCCCAAAATGCTTCTACCCGAGTAGAGAAAAGGGAGACAGAAAAGTTGGTTTTGCAGGTTTCTTTCTACCACTTGCAGCTTGTCTGTCCTATTGGCGTGCTGTGTGTTTGGTCCCAGTTGCATTCCCACCTTTTCTTCTTCTTTTGAGGTCTCCATCTAGTTAGTTTCGGGTTAGAGCCAAGGGTGGTGCAATGGGCTTTGAATCCATGTCAATTTCGGGCTTTAAAAACCAATTCTGCATCAGCCCAATTTCAGTAGATCTGCCTCCGAGTTGCAGCCAATATTTGATGCCCATATTGACATTTTCAGCATAGGAAGCCTTCATGAAATTTGTGGCATTATTCTTAGCTTCCATTTGGGCTTAGTTTCACCTCATTTTTACCTTCCTAGCTCGAGATATTGTCTTCTAAATGCATGAAGGTCGGCTGCCCAAGAGACAGTATTTTGACAGTAACTTCATCTCCAAATTTAGATAATCAAATGATGGATTCAGATCTTGAAGTCTTCATGAGAGTTGTAGAGATATATCTTAGATTTCCTACAAGACAAGAATCACATCAATTGGACAAGTATAGCGTAATTTATGCCAGAATTACAGAAATTGCTCAATTTGGCCGAATTATGCAGAAAATTCCATAATGAACCAATTGACACAAATTCACAAATACACTCTAATACAGCTGGAAACATGCAATTTTGGATCTTAAAATGCTAAGTATGAGGGCAAATAATTGTGTCAAATATTGTGTTATCACACTCCTCAGTCAAAGATCTTAGAATCTTATGAACAAGATCTGCATTTTTAAACTTTCTACCATGCAACATTAAATGGTTAGTAATTGCTATGAGTCTCTGGATTAAATCTTTAATTAACTAACCCTCTTCCATTTTAAACATTTCATATTATGACACAAGGACATGCACCTTTGAAGCCTTAACCTGTGAAGTGCCCACGTGTGCAATCTCTAGTGTGTCACAAATTTCCCTAGCAATAGAACAGTTTGAGATCCATTCATACTCATTAGGTGGTAAGGAGTTTGAAATTATCCATTTTGCTTTAGCAGTAAGCAAGTGTCTTTTTCTTTCATCTTCTATCCATAGTGATTTAGGCTTAAGCTATACATCACCATTGATTAATGTCTTGGGAGGTTCATAACCTTGCTCAACCAAATCCCACATGTCAATGTCTATAGCCTCAATAAAGTCTTTTATCTTCTGCTTCTAATAGGTATAATGTTCCCCATTGAAACCAAGAGATTTCTGCATCGGTGGACATTCACATAATCGAAAGTAGTTTGAATCCAAAATTTTCAAGAAAACATAGGTGTATCAAGAGCCAAATCTCTAATACCTACTGAGGGTCCCAGATAAAAATATAAAATCACAAATCTTGCCCTTATTCCCTTAGGGGAATTTATATACACCTTTGTATATTATGAATTCTTCTTTTAATTTTACAAGAAATATGATTTATTATCTTGAATTAAGAAGTATAGTAGAAAATTAATCAATTAATGTGTAGAATGCAAATTAATAGTTGTGCAGCAAGAATTTAAATGTAGGAGCAAAAAAGTAAAGATTCAGGCACAAGGTTTTTAAAGTAGCTTAACTTGAATTGAAACCGCAATTCAAGTTTACTCCATTGGATCATTCCTTAACTGGAAGACCACTTTTATTACAAAACTATCAAAATTAAAACAAGCTCTTGAAATGCCAATTTGAACACAAGACTTTACAGGCTTCTTACTAACCTACAAGATTTTACAAGCTCTTTTTGCAAACCTGAACACATAAGAATTAAATATGGATCTTGTTAATCTAGAAGTATTACACAAGGCTCTTCCAAACCTAGAAGAAATCAAATTTCTAACACCAAAAATCTTAAAGGAAAAACTGAGATAAAGGTTTAGAATACAAAACCAAAGAGTTGAGATGTTGATCTTAATTAATCTTTGTGAATCCACCACAAAAGAGCTTCAAGATCTTTTAATCAATCTAAATCAAAGATGTAGAGGTAGATAAGATGAAAGAGAGGTTTTTTGCACTCCTCTAAATTAGTTAGCATGTAGTTATGAAATGAAATAAAGTGAAGAAGGTATACATAGAACAGTTGTAACTGACTGTAATAGAATAACTAACTTTTTGTTAGTGAATCAATTCATGAATTGATTTGTAAGTGATTTCAAATAGGTTACAACTAACTAATTGATTAGTGAATTGATTCACAAAATAATGTCATAGAAAATTTTCTTGACTAAATCGATTCGTGAATGGATTTAAAGTTGATTTGTGAATCGATTCACAGGTTTTTCTAAACCTTTAGTAAGTCCAATTTTCAAGCACTATTTCATATGTTCTTGTCTAGATTGATTCATGAATCGATTCACAGAGTGACAATTGGTTTTTATAAAATGAAGAACAAATGAAATGGTGATTTGAAAACTTCTTAAAATAATCTCATTTCAAAATTGTTTTCATCATCAAAACAAAAGAAAGTCTAGTTGGCTAGGCTAACATTTGTGAATATAAGGATATATTTTCTTGGTACTAAGATATGCCAAGATTGGACACAAATGTAGTTGTCTATAAGTTACCATTAAAGCCAGAATCTAAGTCTATGAAGCAAAAGTTAAGGTGCATGAAACCTAATATGCCTATAAAGATTAGAGAAAAGGTTAAGAAGCAATTCAATATTGGTTTCCTTATAATCACCAAATATCCAGAATGAGTTGCCAATTTTGTTCCAGTACTTAAGAAAGATAGGAAAGTTCAGATGTGTGTGGATTATCGAGATATGAATAGAGGAAGCCCTAAGGATGATTTTCATTGCCACATATTGATATCCTCATTGATAATGCTACTGGGATTCAATATTTTCCTTTATGGACTATTTTTGTAGGTATAATTAAGTTAAGATTGATTCCAAGGATATGGAGAAAACCACCTTCATCACTTTATAGTGCAATTTTTGTTACAAAGAAATGTCATTCAAGTTGAAAAATACTAGGGCAATCTACCAAAGAGCAATGGTGACACTACTTCATGACATGATGCATAAAGAAGTAGAAGACTATGTTGATGATATGATCACTAAGTCAAAAGGTGAAAAATATCATATTATTGATTTACAAAAACTTATTAAAAGGGTAAGGATAAGTTAACTTTGACAAAACCTTGCAAAATGCACCTTTAAGGAAAGGTCAGGGAAGCTATTGGGGTTCATGATCAGTCAAAATGGGATAGAAGTCAATCCTAAAAAGATTTATGCTATTTTGGATATGCCAATACCACGCACGAAGAAAAAAGTTTGAGTTTTCTTAGGGACATTGACTTACATTACTAGCTTCATATCCTAATTAATGGCTACTTGTGACCCATTGTTCAAGCTTTTATGTAAGAATCAAACCATGGAATGGAATGAGAAATCCCAAGAAGCATTCAAAAAGATCAAGCAGTATTTGTAGAAACCTTTAATCTTAATACCACTGTCATTAGGAAAACCCCTTATTATGTACTTAACTATGCTTGAAGAGTCTATGAGTTGTGTATTGGGGTAGCATGATGAATCAGGAAGAAATGAACAAGTAATATACTATTTGAGTAAGAAGTTCATAGGCTATAAGTCAAAATACTCTCTCTTGGAGCATACTTGCTCTGTCTTGGCATGAGCAGTGATAACAAAATATTTTACTTATTTAATTATCCTCTCACTAAGCTTTTCAAGTTCTAAACTGACTTATTTCAGTTGTGTTATTATATATTTATGGTGTGGTGTCAATTGGCATCATTAGAGAAAATTCTATAGAATTTGGCCTTCTAAGTAGTTTCTATAGTTTGGTTATAACTTGAGCTACAATTGTCCAATTAATGTGATTCTTATCTTTTAGGAAATCTAAGACATAGCTTTACAACCTTCATGAAGACCTCCAAGGCTGAATCTCACAATTGGATATCTAAAATTGGAGCTCAAGCCAAAACCAGAATGCTGCCTCAGTCTGTCTCGTGCAGCCCGACCTCTGAGCACTCATTAGGCAATATCTGGAGCTATAGAAGTCCAATTGAGGTCAAACTAAGCCCAAATGGAAATGAAGACTTATAGACTTGAATACATCATCTTGGGTGTGAAAAATGAACTACAATATAGAAGCAGAATACTGATGAGTTGGGCCTCTGTAGAATGTGATTTTTAGGCCCCAATTGACATGAAGCTTGAGCTCAATGCCATCCATTGCACCAGCTCCACACTCAACTGGGTGGAAGTCATTAAGTCAGTAAAAAAACTAGAGAAGTAGTCTACAATGGCACAATACATGCAAAGGGAGTGGCAGCAAGCAAAACCAAACTACACCAACCATCATGATTACCTACTCCATCAACCAGTAGCTAGCTTCTCTTTTCCCAGGTTAAGCACTCTTGAGTGGAGACTTAAGTCAAGTTTTGAGTGGAGTTTTTAGAGTTTTTTTTTTAGAGTGTAGGAAGTAGATGGTTTGGTTCTTCCATTTTCTCTATAATTTTGCCTTCATGGAAGGCTGAAAACTTGTAATCAGTCCAAGGGACTAACAACTTGAAGATTAATGTTGAGATCCTACTTTTACCTTGTATTTAATTATTTGTCATTTCTTCTCCTTTCCTCTTTATTTTATTTAGAATTCCAAATTGAATGGCTTCATTTGATTTAGATGTTAATATGATTATTGCTTAATAATCACTTGTAGAAAGAGGAAGGTAGAAACCAAGCAATGCATAAGCTTTTGATGGATTGTTTACTGGCTGAGTTCTGCATAGGACTCATTAATCATTTCAAGGCTTCTTATTATGATTCAAGGCCAAAAAATATGATCAACAATTGGATGAATATTTAGTGATCAAGGATACATTAATCTCAAGTTTAGTTAATTCCCTTGGGCTGGTTGTTTACTTACATTCTTGTTTACATTCTGCATTGTTATTTGTTGTTAGTATAGTTACTGCCAATCCCCCCCTCATTTTTAGTTCTTAATCTGATTAATATCATCAACATGATCCAAGGGCATGATCTGATGTTGCCTTATACTACAAGTAGTTAGTAAGGTAGCTCGATTATAAATTTCTAATCTGATTGGGCTCGACAGCCACAATCAAGCAGCTCATCAGTTGAGACAACACATGTTGTGTTATACTACATGGCTTATATTAAAGATGGATCTGATCAAGTAAATCTTTGAAAAGCCTACCCTAATAGGAAGAATTGCTCAATGGCAAGTGTTGTTGTTTGAATATGACATAGTTTATGTCACCCACAAGGTGATAAAGGGTAGTGTGCCTGTAAATTTTATGGCTAATTAGTCTATTGAAGACTATGGTTTTGTGCAATGTGAATTTCCAAATGAAGACATAATAGCATTATTCAATAATAATGAATCACCTAAAGATAAGGAATGGGTGTTATTGTTTGATTAAGCCTCTAATGCACTAGGGAATGGTATTGGTGCTGTTTTAATTTCTCTTGAGAAAACTATCCCATTCACAACCAAGCTATGCTTTGACTATACAAATAATATGACTAAACATGAAGCATGTGCCAGGCATATACAAGCTATGTTAGGTTTGGAAGTTAATGTCTTAAAAGTGTACGGAGATTTTGCATTTGTAATCCACCAATTAAGAGAATATTAGGAAACTCAAGATGCCAAGTTAATTCCATATCACAAACACATAATGAGGTTAGAATATTTCAAAGAAATCACTTTACATTATATTCCAAGAAAAGACAATCAAATCACTGATGTGCTAGTGACATTATCCTTTATGTTCAAAGTAAATGGCAATGATTATACACATGTTATCAAGACTAAAAATAAAGATTCACAAGCCTATCCTTTATGTTCAAAGTGGCAATGATTATACACATGTTATTAAGATCAAAAATCAAGATTCACAAACCTATTGCTAAAGTATCAAAAAAAACCTGATGGGAAACCTTAGTATCATGATGTCAAGCAACACATAAAGTGCAAGAATATCTAAAAAGGGCCTCAGTGAATGATAAGGGAATTATAAGGAGAATGGCAGTGGACTTCTTTTTGAATGGAGAGATACTATACAAGAGGAATCATGACACTATTTTGCTAAGATGTATTGATATGATAGAAGTGAAAAAGATCCTTGAAGAAGTACATAAAGGTTTTTGTGCAACATATTCAAATGGGCATGCTATGGTAAGAGCAATTTTGGGAACCAACTATTTTTGGCTAACAATGGAGAGTGATTACACCAATCATATGAGGAAATGTCACAAGTGTCAAATCTATGCTAATAAAATTCATACTCCTACTATGTCACTAAATGGCTTGTATGTGCTTAGGTTGTTCTTGATGTGAGGCTTGGATGTCATAGGTCCAATTAAACCAAAGGCTTCAAATAGACATCGATTTATCCTTGTAGCCATTGACTATTTCACTAAGTGGATTAAAGTCACCTCCTATCTTAGCGTGACTCAAAATGTCATTTAGAAATTCATAAAAAGGGATCTAATATGTCATTATAACTTGCCAGAAAGAATTGTGATAGATAACACCACAAATTTCAACAATAAGATAATGACAGAGATGTGTGAACAATTCAAGATAAAGCATCACAATTCAATGTCACATCATCCTAAAATGAATGGAGCCATAGAAGCAGCCAATAAGAACCTTAAAAAAATCATCCAATAGATAACAATAACATATAAGGATTGGCATGAGATGCTTCCATTTGCTCCTCATGCCCATCGAACCTCTATTCACACTTTTACGGGAGCTACCTCATTTTCTTTAATATATGACATGGAAGCAGTGCTTTCCATTAAGGTTGAAATTCCTTTGTTAAGGATTTTAATGGAAGAACAGCTAGAAAAGGCAAAATAGGTCCAAGCTCGATATGACCAATTGAATCTCATTGAAGGAAAAATATTAGCAGTGCTATGCCACGGATAACTTTATCAAAGAAGACTAATGAGAGCTTATGCTAAGAAAGTGTGCCCTCACCAATTTAGGGAAGGAATGTTGGTATCGAGAATGATACTTCCAATTCAAAAGGATGGTCACAATAAATGGATGCCCAATTATAAAAAAGTCTTTTATAATGAAAAGAGGTTTCTCTAGAATAGCTTTAATGAATGAATTACTACAACCTATCAATGTGGACAAAGTGAAAAAATATTATGCATGAAGCATGTTCACTCTGCATTTGATTTTCCTGAGTAGTTCATAACACAATAGATAATGGGGCATTTCAATATTTACTACCTAATCAATAAGTGTTAAAATGTATAGGGACAATTAGAACTAGTTTTTCTAAGGCTTGTCAGTAGAATAATCAAAAGTTTCCTATTTGATCAATTTTTGTGAATCTCATTGTATATCTTCTTCATTATCCAAATGATGTTCCATTTTCTTGTATACTTACGACAATTTTATTCTTGTTATCCTTTCAATATGATGCTTGTAGTTAAATCTTTCAACCATTATTTGACAAGAAATTGATTATGCATTTTTATGGAAAGTGTTTTGGAATATCAAAAGAAAATTTGTTATTTACAAGCAAAATTACTCTGGTGAAATGAAAAAGACAATAAGGGATAGTTTGATCATCCCAAGATATCATGATAGAGTGGCAAGAGACTTATCATATTTCAAAAAACAATTAGTGACAATCAAAGGACTAGAAATTTAGATACTAGAAAATTATCAGCTAGCAATAAAGATTGACATTATTCATCCATGACACTATTGAAGAGGTTCTTGTATGAGATGAAAATGAAAAAAAAATTATTAAAGAGGAAAAATGAAAATTGGTTTGTTTAACTTAAAACATGTATCATATTCTACACCATGTTCACTTATATGTTATGTTTTTCTAAGCACATCAACCTTTCTGTTATTAAATTGAACCCAACATTGGTGAGTCGGACTTGTGAAAAGTAGGTCTTTTGTTTTATGTTATTAACACAAACCTAGCATTAGCGGGTTAAGCTTGTAAAAATCAGGTCTTTTACTTTTTGTTGATAAATTAAACCTAACATTGGTGAATCAAGCCTGTGAAAGGCTAATCATTTACATTCCAGTTGTTAACTCAAACTCAACATCAGTGGGTCAAGCTTATTAAAAGTAGATCTTTTACTTTCTTGATGAATTTAGCTAACTATGAGCAATTCTAACAAATGGGAAGCTTGTTTTTCTTTCATTTTATAGTCTTCTATTCACATTTGTGCTCCTAAATCATGAGATTTCTTGTTGTTTCTGGAAAATTGGCCTTTACCCACCTTCTAATACAAGAAGGATAAGTAAAGGGGGAAGATATAGACACCTAATTTTGTCCAATTTTAATATGTTTTGTGACCATTTGGCACTAAAGTTTCATGACCAAAAAAGTATTCATTTTCATTTTTTAAAATTGTTTTAGTAAGTAAAAATTATAAAAATATCACTCATGAAATAGCATTTGTTAAGTTGAAAGGAATATAAAAATACCCAAAAAATTTATTAAGGAGGTTTAGTGTACTTTGTACAAGGAAAATATATTAAAAAAAAATTCAAGTGAGAGTGCTTAGTCTATAATTATAAGCCTCCACTATCATTTGATTCTTGCTTGAGCCAAGAAATTTTTCCAAAGTAAGCTTTTTTGTGCAACTCAACCTTTCCTAAAATAAAAGAACAACTTAAAATCTAATGGTAATTGATGAACAACCTATAATCTAAAGGAAACAACTTACAACCAAGAGAAATTAAGTAAAAATCAAATCACAAAAGTACAAACTCTTTTTGAGTAAATGAAGGGCTTTCATATGAGAAAAAGGGGAGCAAGACAACAAGGAAAAACTCATTTTGTTTTCTCTTAAAGTGGAAAAAGGGATCAACAACAAAGAATCCCTATCTTCAAATCTCATGGCTCAAATCTGCTAGTATATCACTCTCATTCTTCCTCATCTTCATACATGCATAATATTCTCTTTTTGTTTACATGATTGAGTTTTAGAAAGAGTAAAAATAGTCAAAATAAAAAATGGGCATGTTGTTAAGGAAAGATCTATCAAAAAAGGATGTAACTACCAAAAGAAAAAAAGAAAACCAAACCAATGGGAAAAAAAAAAAGATAGATCTGGGAAGAGAAAGAAGAGAAAGTTAAAAATTAAACCTTTAGTTTCAACCTCAGATTAAAAAATGCTGAAGATTAACCTTTGAAATGTGGGAATGCACTTCTCATTGTTTCCCAGTTAAGCTTGATTTTTTTTATCTTTCAATTGTCAAGTCAACCTCAAAAGAACAGAAGCCATCTTTCTAATGGCAAACTATAGAGGCTAATCTTGGCTTTTATTAACGATGGAGTTCGGTTAAACCCAGATCTGACTAACAGAGGGGGCTCTTTCAGGACCTAAGCCATTTTCCAGTTGTTAACACAGTTGGAAGGTGTTGAATAGCAAGAGGAAGAAGGAAAAGAAAGAAGTACATAGGGGTTTAATGTGGTTTGGCCAAATCTAAATGGCACCAGACCCTACGTCCACAGAGATATTTTATTAACTTAAAGGAGTTTTTATAGGTTTTGGCTATGGTTTCTGACAGAATTTCTTCTAGTGTTCTCTTGCTTACCCCTTATGCAAAGGTTCCAACCCCCCATTTATAGAAGCATGGAGGGGTACAAATGGAACTAACTAAACTGTACATCTATTACATCAAATATTAAATGTACAAGACTACCTAGGGTACGATAGATTGGCCTCTGCAGGTTACTTTCTACGTGTGGGGCCCAGTGGCCGTATTTTGTGAAGTGGTGGTGCAAGTTATGGCAGTGCAAGTTGTTTGTTGGCCTTGTGCTCGACCTCAGTGAGCTTCTGGCTGGGTTAGACTTCATCCTAGCAAGCTCGAGCTTGTACACTGGGGCTACTACTGGTTGATGTTGGCTATCGAGGTTGCTTAAATAAGAAATTTATATAACCAAAACTACCTATACTATTTGTAGCATAGGCAACACCAGGTTGAGCCCTTTGTTCATTTTAGGATGATGTTATTAATCAAATTAGGAGTTAGAAATGGGGGGGTTTGGTAGAAACTAAATCCTATAACTAACTACACTAACAAAACAGAAACAAAAACACAACAAATAATAAGCAACTAGCTAAGGGAACCAACTAGCTTGAGATTAATGCATCCTTGATCACTTAAGGTTCATTCAATTATTGAAAATCATAACAAGAAGCCTTGG
>JANHAO010028520.1:0-10581 GCA_026873985.1 Saraca asoca
CAATGTAATCCATGCAGGTGGCAGTTGGATTAGGTCTATACCCTATGTGTACAACATATATTGTATTCTTCTTGGCAATTGCAAGCAGAATTAGATCAGCACGGGGCAATGCTACAACTTGTTTAAAGAATGCATCCTCAGCTTTGGCTTTAGATGAACTTCTTATATCCAAAGTTTGGATACAGTTCCATGACTCAAAATCACTAGGTAACAATTAGCCTTCTTCATTATTAGAGACCTATATCTTCACTTCTCAATCTAATGGCCCTTGTAATAAAAGGGAAGTATGCAAATGTGATCAATTTATGAACTAATGACAAGGTGATCTTGGACATCATCTTAAGTAAAAGCAAGAAATGGTTAGCACTATCACCTACACAACAAAATAGTCCAGAAGCACTCATAACTGAAGCATAATTTTATACCATATATCTAATTATGGAATAAGACTAGGAGCATATACTGTTGTGATAAGAATAATGTGATTAAGGCGGCAGGGAATAGTCAAGAATGCCACTGAATTAATAGGGTGACCATCATGTGGCCTTATAACAACAAGTGGGGATGACTTACATTCTTCCCATATATTCAACAATAGAGAAAACAAACAATTAAGAATAAACCAAAAAAATAATAGAGCACCAAAGAACATACAACCTTTTTTTTATAAAGGAATCCAAATATGAAGATAACTTAGCCATGCAAAATTGAACCGGAGTCCTTAACACTTATGGGTGAACTGATTCACCATCTCCTAATATTTGAATCGCTATGACTACCTTTCTTATAATTTAAGGCTTGCCTTCCTTATTAGGGCCCTCATTAATCTTCCATACAAAAATCCTCCCATCAATGCTACCATTGCAAAGATGATAGCATATTTAACATGATATGTAAAGATTATATGAGTGGGCTGCAAGACAAATGGCAAATAACAAACACAACAAGAACATTTACTTAGCCAAAAGGTGCAGATCCTCAGCAAAGGAAGCCATATCTATTACTCTCTATATAAAAAATGATAGACATAAATGTGAAGGGTTATAAATTGAAAAAAAAAAGGTCTATAAGGAGCTACAAAATCACGAAAAGGATCATAATTTTAAAAATAGGGCAAAATGAAAAGCTAAAAGAAGAGAATCAATACAAAAATCATAAATAAGAAAAATCAAAATGTGACTTATTTAACTATTCTGTCAAATGAGATTGCTGCAAAGGACTCTTCTCCCATTGTCATCTTCAAGTTTCATGGAATAAAACGGTAAAAAACAACACTTATTAGAAAACAATATTAGAAAGTGAAAAATGCATAAATGTATAAATTGGTCAATCTAAAATTTTACCATAAAGTAGAAACAAGTTGAGAAGAAATATACCTTCTTAAGAGATATGTCATTATAAACACACACTAAACCAGCATAGAAAATGGTTAGTTGAATAGGCATCCCAGAGGATTTGGAATAATTCCTACAAAGAAAACTTAAATTTCAGCTTGCCACTTTTTCATGCCTCATAAAATCATTGCAAGTTTCAATAACTTCAGAGCAATCTAGCTAGCGTTTTCAATGAAATTGCAGACAGCTTTTTAGACACATATGAAATTTATAATACCTCAAGTCAGTGGTGCTAACTATGGAACCTCTAGATTAAGGAAAAGGAGCAAGGGTTATCAATGAGACTCCTCCAAATCACTCCTTGTTACATGTATGAAATCAGGAATGTGTCCACTTTGGCATCAACCAAATATGACCAAGTAACCAACAAGTGAGTTCTATATATATGGTAGCAAAAACAATTACTAGAATAAGCTTTGCATAATATAAATTCTTGAAATAGAGCTTATCTATCTTGCTCATCAAGCTAGTGTGAGACTCTAACTTACAAGTTATTCTAAATGAAAGTGATTGTTGTATATTATGCATGCATATACAAGAACATGCTTGTATGCAACACGATTTTTGAAAACCCACTACAAAGAATAGAGACTCTCAGGCTTGGTCAAGGCATGAAATCAAGCCCTATATATAGCCTGTATACTTTATATTTATTTGATCATTATTTTTTTGAGGAGACATTATTTTTTATTTCCGACTTCATTAAATGAAGAGAACACCTATCTGCCTAATTCTTTCTTCAACAATTGCAATTTGCCTAATTCAATAAATCTCACTTAAGCGAAACAAGATCAGAACATTAAAAAAATAACCTTTCATTCAAATATTAAGCTAAAGGGTTATGATCAAAATATGAAAATTGAAAGGAAGTGGATGTAAAAGAAAAATTAGGGCAGAATTCAACTTTACACCAATCAAACTTAGAATTTACATATCATCCTCGATGTAACTTTAACAACAAATTATCACTTTCATGTCGATATAAACATAAACTCAGGAAAAAGACAACATACCCATCGTAGTCTTCCATGCTCTGGAACCATGGCAGCTGATAAATCCCCCATGCATCCATTGAATCCATCAACACAAACTCCTTTCCAAGCTCCACTGCCTCATACTCTACCTCTAACCTTGGCAACTCTATAATCTCGCTCAATTTATCTTAATGCTTTTAAATATTTTGAAGTTTTCAACAAATAGGATAAACTTCATGCATTGCTATTCAATTTTATATGTGTAACAAAGAAAACCAGCCCATTTGTTAAAGATTCACAATCAGTGACGTCCACTTTTTGCAAAGATTGGCATTGTAGAGCTAATGCAGTTAAGCTATCCTATTTTTGTAAGGCTAATTTCTACATCATAGAAAGTCAAACCTTATAACTACCATCATAATTTAAATAAATACCATAAATTACTTTAGCACATACCTTAATCTCTCTTAAATTTGTGTATTCTTCCAAAAAATAAAACTTCCTTTTCAACTTTTGGACAGCAACCTAGTAGAAAAAGCAAGAGAATTATAATTCCATCCTAGTGAAAGAAGAGCCATAACAAATATAGAAAAAGAACATAAATAGATCCACATAGTGAAGTTGACAGAGTTGCTCACAATCTCATATGTATTCATATCCCTGGCCTTATATACATTTCTACAAGAACCATCACCAAGCTCGGTCAAAATTTTATATCTAAAGAAAAAGAGAAAAAAAATAAAATAATTTGATAAAAAATTGAAAATCCAACAACACTATGTTAGTCAAGGAAAGGGAACCAACCTTTCCATCATTAGAATTGCAATGCTATAACCAAGAACTCTTCAGAAACACAGTAACAGATTCCATGCAGATATGTCTACACTATCAACATGGTGTTGGAACCTAGTGTGTAGACATGGGTTGGTGTTAAAAAGTAGCATGAAGGATTTCATATAATCAACAATGCAATTTTCATTGTAGAAGTGATCCAAAAACACTAATGATTCTATCAACATGTTGCAACACTCAGAACTCTAGTTGACTACGCTTGAATTTAACACATCATATGTAAATCCATTTTCATAACATTTACTTCAAATAGAGCCCATTTCTTGAACAGGAAGCTATAGTAAAAATTTGAGAATTTAGTATTTTATCTTATCATAAACGTTAATAAAAAGATCCCTAGAACTCCAAGTGAAAAGACATATATTTCAATAAAAAATGTAGGATCAAGTAAATTCCAATGAGCATACAATTTCATTGAAAAAAAATTAGGAAACAAAAACAATAACATTCACCATGTCAGTTAGTAGAACAGAGAAGGTACTATAAGAATTTGAGCATAGTATATGCCCGTTATTATTATCCATGATTATGGATTCAGACAAGACCACTTCATTAAACCTATCTATGGAAACTAACTTCTCTTGACCACAAAAACAAGTGCCAAGGCTAAACATCGAATTTAGATGAAAGAAATTATTTCAAAGTACCCGAGGTTTACACAACTAGAAATCATGATAGTTAATCCCAAAATAAGCCATGAATAGTCTTTCCTAAATAAAATAAAAAAATGAACAATAAAAAATTGACAAGATATATTAATCACCCAAGCACCTAAATCAATTCATCTAGAAATAATAGAGAATTTCGAATAGCCACTTTTGCTAAATATCATACCAATGTTACAAGACTAAGACCAGTATATTACATAAGAAACAAAGAGCAAGATTTAGATTTTCCTTTCCTTCCTATTGGTTAGTTTTCTCAAAAGCCAAACTGATCATGAAAAATAAAAATTTCACGCTGCATTTCATTTTTCTAACCATATATGAATTAGAAGTGAAAAAAATATAAAAATTATGCTAAGAAAGAAAGTCAATTAAAAGAAGTAGAACTCACAATTGCTGAAAATTTGGATGTAATCAAAGTAAAATCGACAGAAAAACAAGCTTATATCACTAATGTACGTGAACTTTCTTGGAGAAAAGAGAAGACAGAGTTTAGGGAGAGACGGAGTTTGTTGAAGAGAGAGAGAAAACTAGTATTGATGAAGAAGCCATGAGAGGAGGGGATTGAAATAAAGGAGAAGCCAAAGAAATATTAATAGGCAATTAAAATATTCATTGAAACATAGGAAGCACCAAAGCTTCATGCACTTAGAGTTTAAACCTGAGAAGTTTATGAACCCTAGGCCACGATCCCACATAGTTATTGTAGAAATTCAAACACTGAGGCCAATTCCAATGAAACCCTAGAGGGCAAATCAATTTCAAAACTCAAATTCCAAAGCGATATATACCTAAATTTAAAGAATTTGGGAGAAGTTGAGGAATGGTGAAAGAGAAAGAGGAGAATGGAGATAAATAGTTTAAGGAAGAGAAAAGCTTGAATGGGTTTGATCAGATCTTACAAGCTGCTTTCTTGGGATGTTCTTTTGGTGGCTCTATATCTACAGAATGAAAAATTCTACTTCATGCAGAAAAGTGAGTGAGTGGAAGAAGAGTAACAACGATGTTTGAGTCCACACAATCATTAAAATTTTTGGCAACACTCAAAAAGCTATTGTCTATTATATTTATAGCAATAGTTTTAAGTGACTGTCACTATAAATTAAAAATAAAGGCAATAATAAGAAAAAATGTTGCTTACTCTAGTTATAGGCAATAATTTTTTATTGTTCCAAAGTTTAGTGTTACCAAAGACCAAAAATATTGTAGTGAGCCCTCAGCCTGATTAAGAGATGGCCTTCCTAGAACAGCATTGTAGGTGCTACTGGGATGGGCCACAACAAGGAAGGTGATATCCAAACTTTTTGTCAATGGTTGAGTTCCCAAAGTTAAGCTCAAAGTCACCATCCCCTCACCTGAACCTAACGTTTTGTGAAACTAATTAAAACACCTGTGTAAGCTTCATATATACTCTTAGAAATATTCAAAGTATTAGCAACATGTAAATACAAAATATTAGCATAACTTCTTTAGTTGACAAGTTTTTTTTTTTTATGATGAAATTATGGAGCAATGTTGAAATAACCAGGTTATCATGATCTCAGTTGATGTCCATAAAATCTTGCCTTGTAAAGTAAATAAGCTCATACTGCTCTCTCATTTCTTTGCCTCAACTACCACTACCATCCTGAGGTTCCTTTTCAGGTGTTTTTGGAAGTTTCTCCCCAACAAAACCTCCAACAGTGGTTTCAATCATCCCCAAGATAGGGGAGGTCATCTTAAAATGTTTGTTTTTTGGCCAACTGGGCCATGAAAAGTAGTCTCACTCTCTTTCTTCTTTTAATCCATCACCCATGTGGAACTTTTTATACTTTGAAAGGTTCCCTCTCCTTACGAGCACTTATATTTCATCTTTCAGGGTAACACACTCATTTGTTTGATTCCCATAATCCTGATCGAACTTACAAAATTTTGACTTGTCAACTAGTGAGAATTTACGTTGTCTCTGTGGGCAAAATTCATTAGTTTGATAGCTCTAATGTCTTGCATTATATGACTCATTGGTGCATTTAATAGCTCGAAGTTATTCAACTACCCCTGGAGAGGTGCCCTTACTCACTCAGGAACTTTATCCTTGGAAGGTAGACTATCAGATTGTGTGTGCTTGATCTGTCATCGAGCAAGCTCAACCGCTTCCACATTAATGTATTTTTCCAATCAGGCTAAAAGCTTTAAGAGGGAAACAATTGGGTCACTTGGTCAACAAAAGAGAGAAATGACCAAAATGAAGGCCCAAACTATTTTGGTACACTGCAACACCTTCGTTAAGGTCTCTTATCTTCAGTACTAGGGCATTCAAGTGAGCAAGATATTCTTTGAGGGTTTCACAACATCTCTATTAGAGATTAACTAAAGCTATTGGCATTCTTCTAGGTGCCCTACTAGTGGGAAAGTGAGTGGAAAAGGCCTTGGCCAATTGATGAAAACACTAATCGACTGCCTCGACAAAGTAGTAAGCTAACATAAAACAGTTTTCTTAAGGGTGGCAGAAAAAGCACAACATATAATAGTGTCCAGAGTGCCTGACAATAGCATCGAGGCCCAAAATGCCTCCAAATGTTCTTATGGATCTGTCATACCATCATACAGGTCAATATGAGTTGGTGGCTTGAAATGGCCAGGCAATGGAATAGCCATCACAACCATTGGGAATGGGTAGTTCTCCTCCTGGCTAGAAGATAATTGCCTAAAGGTTTGGGCTAGGTCTGTAGTTAGGTTTAATGGGTTGTAAGGTTCATGCGTATAGGTTGTATGTTGTAGATGATGGCAAACATTGGTTATGTATGGCAGAGTAATAGAGACATCAGGAACGAGTGGAATAATTGGAGTGTGGACTTGGAAGATTTACAAGAGGAAAAAATGGTGGTTCAAGCGCAGATGGGTCAAGGTAGTTATTGATGAAGCGATGGTGAGAATGGAGATTTGCTCCTACAGAAGTGGTGCGGGGCTTGACTGAAGTTGTTAGTGTTTAAAAATGCAATAAGGTTAGGTTAGTTGTGGAAAAGGTGTAGATTAACCTCCATAAGAATAAAGCTTGGAGGACCAAGGGTAGTGGAGGCAGAGCAGGTTGTAAATGAGTGTGCTGGAGAGCTTCCAGCTACTTCTACAACTGGCAAACCTACTCTACCAATGCGTCATGCTCAAGTTTAGCTATAATTCACCAAGCTTATTTTGCCATATGAGCTTTGTAGAGCTAATCCTAAACCCTTTCACAATCGTGATATTCGTCAGGAGATAGGACGCAAGAAAAGTGTGAGTGAGAAGATCAAGACATGAGATGGTTGGGAAAGTCACAGACGACACAAAATAAAACTATTTAGGACTGATAAATTGATGAGAAGGCAAACTATCACTAGATGTCCTGCACACACAGCAAAGTCAGTCACACACAATGCAAGTGGTCCACTAAGTCTAATGATTAAGTTAGTAATCTTGTAGAGTTTTAATAAGTATAGTGTAGATAATTTGAAGGGGATACCTGTCAATATATATAGGTGCTAAGCATTCCAATTGTTGTGCTCTTGGATGAATGATGTGTAGCCACATGTCTTTCACGTATTGGTATTATCAACGAGATTTCCATTAGGAAGTTGCTGCAATCACATTATTTGTACATACTTGGGTGTCACAAGTCAGCCTTGTGAATGATTTGAAGAGGCAAACATGCTTAGTTTAATATGAAACTTTGTGAAAAAATCTAGCATTGTATAAGGCCTTGTGGCTCAAATTTGGGAGCAATCTAACTTATGTACTATTTTTCTGATTTTTCCCATTTTAGGTGTATTTCTATAATTTTAGCAGGATTCACTTGTGTAGTGTGGGTCGAAAAGCATATGATCGTGTTTCGTGCATTCTTATCTTCACGTTCATATGAAATGGCACAAAATCTTCATTTGAAGCTATGAGAAAAGGCCTTAATCCGCTTACAAAAAGTATGTCTACTCCTACTATTTGGCCTATAGCTCAGAATGCTTTTTAGGGGGAACTGTTGGTAACTTATCGGGGACTCAGTCAGGGGCACCTTGGGGCCTTGTTAGGTGTTCATTTGGGGTTTATTAGCACTTAGTCTAGGGATCTAAAGGAGTGTGTTGGCTTGAAGCATCCCTGCAAACTCTAATCTATATAATGAGACATATATCAATAAAATGAATCATATATCAATAAAATGGAGTTGTTTCTCTCCCTATTCAATCGTCCCTACCTTTTTGCCCGTTGCACCTTTGAGGCTACTTATGTGGTGTGTTATTGAGGCTTAATTGTTCGCTTGCTCCAGTTTACTTACTTATGTTGCCTTCGAACATGTTGTGCATAGTCTGCAATGCCCCAATTATCTATCTAAGTGTGGCTTGAGTTGTTGAAAGATTGTCATGCCAGCCAAGAGTGGTGACATGTACCGTATGATTTTAGCTAAAGAGCTACCGGCTATGACATTGGGTCATGCCTTTTGTCTTGTATTAGTTGGGCAATTGATTCACTAAATTAATATTTGGTTGAGTTTCATGGAGCAACCGATTAATTAAATGTAGCAAGTCGATCGATTAAGGTTTGAAACTACCCTAATCTTAGCCACTTCTTTATAATTGGTCATGATTGATCGTCTAGATACTAATCACCATTTTGGGTTATGTCAAATACGTAGAAAAAATCTTTGGTTTTAACAAGTTTTGGATCCTTAAAATTCACAAACACTATAAACAAATAGTTTGAATAGTATTGCAAGACAAGGGTAGGCAATTTTCGCATCTTGCTCAGTCCCCCCGCACCAACCTCGTTAAAACGCACAAAGTTAGAAAACTCGGATTTTTTATTTGTATATTCCTAGAAGACTAGGCACATACTTATCTTCATGTCAAATTTCATGCCCAAATTCCAAGTACTTTATTCACAATTTATTTTTGAAAATGGTTTGTTATGTGAAAACGGGACAATTTGTCATATCCTGTGTTTAAGTCTACTTAATTATAGGTTATCACCTCCTTTTTTATTGTTTAGGAATTTATACGATTACGAGAGTTTATGAAAGTACTATTTCCCACTCTTTGTCATATTTTATATCTTTGTGACCCAAAAGGGTAAATTTAGAGGGACATGTTCTTTTCCTTATCGAGTATATGGCACTTAAATCATTGGAGTTGTGATATAATTATTACTATTTAACTTATGCTTATAATATATTTTATGAATGCACAAATTGGGGACTTAACTCATTGGATTTCAAGAGGCATATGTTCTTGAACTTGTGGCTTGGATTGAGTTTGCAAGCATGGCAAGTTGTCAGGTGATAAGCAGGTATTGTGTTTTCCATACTACATAACTGATAGTTGGAATTTTTTATTCTAATTGTTAAGCATATGTTACACCCTTCCACTTGAGTATGTGATAATTGAGTGATGGAAATCTTTACCTGTGTTTTGATTGGCTATGTTCGTATTATGTAATTTGTATTATTACTTATGAATTGGGATCCTCCATGATTGGGTTGGGAATTGTGTAGTGCCAATGGCGGAGTGTATGTGTGGCAATTCTATTGAAATTGTGAACTTTGTCCCTTCAATGTATGGAGCATGAACTTGTATGTTATTGTCTTCATTGCCTTGTTTACTATGTGCATACATTCTCATTATCCTTAACCCACTAAGGAGTTATATAGATTTGAACGACGATATTTTGAAAAGAAAAAAATGATAATATATTAAAAGGAAAAGAAGTTACGGAGAGACCGAAAAACCTTATGATATCATGACAAGAGGCGATCCACTCATAGAAATATGGGACAATTGTCTCTATAAACAATTTTTTTTATATATAATTGTACTAATGATATATATTGTCCCTATAATTTACATAAAATTATTTCTATATAAATTAAAAGTGAAAAATTTTGCTTTAAATAAATATAGAAATATTTTAAATTTTACATATTATTCATACCTACATACAAACTACAAATAAAATGTTAAAATAGATAATATTTTATTTTTATTTATTTAATTAAATATTTATTTTTATGTAAATATTAATCCACAGAATAAAATTTCTAGATCCCACGTGAAGATTATATACGACATGTTTTCAGCATTGACCTGCATCTGAATGTTACGGTGTGGTTCGTGGGACCCTTGTGTGTCAAGGGACCCACAGACTTCTATTGTCTTGAGATGGTAGTTACGCTTCTTCTTCTTCTTCTTCTTCTTTTAATCAAACTGTGATGGTTGTAGTTATCTTAATTCTCCTACCACTAAAAATCAAAATCAAATTTCTTATGGTGGATATTACAGTCGCAATCGCTGTTGTCACAATTTGAAGGTATGATTCCAAGTAATTCTATAGACAAAATCATCAATATCATCAATATCATACTATTAAAAGAGAGTTTTTTGGGCGGAGTTTTTTGGACAAATTCATATATGTCAGCATTACAGCAGCTCTTTTCCCGCCCAGTGAAAACGCTGCGTTATGCTCATTAACCCATATGCTGCTCTATACCGAAAAGCTATTTTCCCGCTCACCGCGAACGTTGCGTTTTGTTGTCCTAACCAACGTGGCAGTGTATCATTCATTTTTCTTCGTATTTGCTTTTCCCATAATCACAGTTATCAGTGTAGGCTAGCTGTTGTAAGTACTTAAATAATGATGGCTGCATTAAATGGATGCTGATGACTTCCCAAACACTTGCATTTTTCTCCTACTATGTTT
>JANHAO010028521.1:0-10601 GCA_026873985.1 Saraca asoca
TCTTTCAAGGTCTAATAATAGTACTTAAATCAACCTAATTGAACCTACTTTCGTGGTTTAGATTAATGTAAGCCCTTTAAGATCACTACTAACTAATCCAATCTTAAGGAAACTCAGTATACTTTTGTGATTAAAATCTCTTTATTCAATTGTTAGGGTTCCGATGATAATCTTTTCCTTTCAGTATTGCAACTATCTACCTAAGATAAGACAAAATACTGACCAAATATTTTATCAAAAACTTAGCTAACATAACAATTGAATCAATTCATACTAGGTAATTATAATAGAAAATCAATCAATAATAGCAAAGAACCATAATTGGGTTATTCTCAATCCTAGAATAAAAATCTACTCAAATATAATGGAAGCAAAAATCAAATTTATTAATATAAAGAATTTCATAATGTTTAAAAGAAGGCAGAAAGATAAAGATGAAATTGAAAGAGAAAACCAGGATACTAAAGGATGAAAATAAGATAGAATTTTTGCAAGAACTTCAATCTAAAAGAAAATCAATTCATCTACTAAAAAAATGCCTAAGAATAGAAAACATACGTACGCTATCTTAAAACTATCCAAGGACTCCTTTAGGCTACGCAATAACAGCTTTTAGAGCAAGATGACAAAGGCTGAAACTCGGTTGTGTTTGGTGACATGGGCCAGCCACGTTTCATGCTGGGAGTTGCTGAGGAATGCACCAAACACAACTATATCTTGGGACATGGCTAGGCCATGTTCGATGCTGGCTTCTTCAATTTTTTTGGCTTCAATCACAGTTAAGTTCTGTTCTTCACAGGGTTTCTTTCACAGCTTCTGCTTAATTCAAATGTGCTTCAAACTTCTGCTTTCACCCTCCTTTCCAAGCCTTTTTTCTAACCTACAAAGAGAAATACAAACTACAACAATACCAAAGAACAAAAAAAATATTAAACTATAACAAAAAGAGCAGAAAAGTCACAAATTAATAATGAATCAAGAGATAATAATCAACATAATAATATGCATTTTGCTCGTTTATCATAAACATCTTCCAAATATTTTTCCTTGCTTTCCAATGAAGATGAATCCTTTCTTGATCAATCACCATCTTCATATATTTCATAATGCATTAAACAATTATTTGTACCTACTCTTTAAGAGTGCATGTCTAGAATAATATGAAAGTGCAAAACTCTACACTACTCTTTAAGAGTGCAAGTCTATAACAATATCAAAGTACAAAACTTTATACATAAAATATTATGTTGATCTCAAGTTTAAGGATCACTTACACCATCTTTTACTTGATAATTCTATTGACACATGATAACATTCTATTTAATTTCTCATAGTAGGGAAATTTAGACATATGTTTCATAAAATATATGCATAAATCTTGTCTAGATATCAACATATCTATAGTGTATGAGATTACTACATTCTTCTAGAAGAATGTGACATGGCATATGTTGGTTTATTCATGAATCATTGATATCTTATTTTCTCAATAATTCAACAACCATAGATATTTAGAAATATAATTATATGTATAAGTTATCTCATAATTACAATCCCAATTGTAATTAATTTATACACAATCATATTTCAAGGACTTTATCCAAATAGCATACATATATCAAAACATATATATATATATTAAAACTAAATTGATAAAGAGGCTAAAGCATCATGTTTATTAAATATGCTAAAATCTATAGTTTCTATGCATTACAACCAATTGTTTCAAAGGCATATATACTAACACAAGACATGTATAAAAGTTATAATAGATGCTAAAAATGGATTCATATGATATGAATATGAATGATATGACATGTGTATGAGTAAGCATCTAGTTTACACTAATATGCTTTACAATAAACATAGACCAGAGATGAAAAGTACATGGCACATGAGAGACAAGTTAGTTACTGTTAGCTAGACATATACAAAATGAAGAAAGAGGGAACAACTATGAACACTCAAGAAGGATATAAGAAAAAAATGCAAGGATAAAGATCACATGAATGCAGTGAAATCAAAGATAAGGAGCAATTAGGCAATGAAAGGATAAAAACAAGAAGAGCTAGAATCAGAGAACAAGAATCAAGGAGAATGAAGGACAGTCAAGATCAAGTAGTAGAAAAGTAAAGAAGTATGGAAAGAAGGATAAGGATCAAGCTTAGCAAAGTAACCAAATATGTAAAAGAAGGAAGATGATAAGAGCACAATAACAAGTTTAAAGATGAAACAACTAATCATATAGTTAGGTTAGGATAGAAACAAACCGCAAACCATAGATGTACTAGAATGCACACAAAAAGACAATTTGAGGATGAATTATCTTAAGGGGGAGAATTTTTAACACCCCTTAAGGTACCTAACTGGACTTAGACACAAGCCTGGTAGGATAGCTTGAAAGCCAATAGGTTAGATCTCGAGGGTCAATCGACTAGTTCACTAGGGTTAGTTGATCAACTAGTATCAAGTTAGGTAAAATCTAATGCAAAAGGCTCAAGGAAACAAAATTCTAGTGTAACCATCAGGTCCTTGAATGTTGAAACCCTACAGAGAAAAAGTCTCAGCACATCCCCAATTTGAAATTACAAATTTGAGGTAATTCAACCAGTAAAGTTTGTTTGATAAATTTCATTATATTTTGTTTGATAAATTTTGCTTAGGTTGTGAGATATTACCAACTATGTGAATCAGGCTTAAGACCAAAGGAATTAGGATTCCCTCTAATAGGTGAGTAAAAATTTCTACCCTCTGCTTTCTTTTTCTATACAAAAATAATATTTCAAATTAGCCAAATGATTTTTATGTGATGGGAAGAGAGAAAATTAGACCTAAGCGAACAATAGTTTTACAGTGAATAAATTTAGAAAATAATAATTATGTAAGCATGATATATTTATGTTATGTATTGTTAACGATGAATTTTGGTTGGACCCAAATCCAGCCAACGGAGGGGGTTCTTTCGGGGCCCAAGTTGTTTCCTGATTGTCAGAGTGGATGTATGGCATTGGTTGGTTGGTGGATAGGGAGAAGAAGAAGAAGATGCACAAAGATTTAACGTGATTCGGCCAAATCTAGACGACACCAAACCCTACATTCACGAAGGTATTTTATTAAGCTGAAGTGTATTTCTTTACAATGCTCTGACTATGGTTTCCAACAGAGTTTTTGCTAGTCTCGCCTCTCTCCTCACAATGGTTCCAACTCCCCCCCATTTATAAAGGCATGGAGGGGTACAAATGTAATTTTATAAGTAGTAAATAAGTTACATCAGTAATAAATGTATTTAACTATTTGGCCTCCTATAAGTTGGCTTTTGCAGACTATAGACTGACCTTTACAGATTACTTTCTACAGGTGGGCCCCGCAAGTTAATACTTGTAAGTTAATCCCTCAAGTTGATATTAGCTAGGGAAATGTTTGAGCTCTCATGTACAGCTGGGAGCTAGCTGTAGCGAGTTGGGAGCTTACATGTGAGGTTATCAGCGACCTGGATAATTTAGGCTCTTCCTGTTGGACTTGTCTGTTAGCCTTTTGCCAGCTCATTTCACATTTCACAAGTACAAAAAATACCCATAACACTAGCCCCCTAGCTCTCAATACGCTTTGTGAACTGGGAGCTGAAACTTGTTGTCAAAAATCTTCATTTGTATCTTGTAGTATTGTTTTAGACTTATGCAATTCTAAGTCTCATCTTTTGAATCTTTATGTAAATTTACCTCATTGAAAGAGGCTCTGTAATGGAAATTCCCTTTTTCTGATGTCCCAAATGTATAATTGACCACTGACCATTACAGAAGATAATATTCAAATATTTTCATAAATTGACTTCTACATATTATGCTTAACTGAGCACGGAGCTGAATGCTCAATCAATGAAATCAATCCACTTTGCCTATAGACAAAATTGAGTGCCAACATGATTTACCTAGTAGCGAGCTATATGCTCGTATGAAAGTCGTGAGGCAATAACAAGGCGAGTTCAACGTTACTTAGGTCATGCTTTAATTCAAACAATTTTGTAAGCAATTAAATGTGCCCAAGATAAGGCAAAGTGAGGAGTACTATGGACAATTAGATGCATTTAAGCCATAGGGAGATGTAAGGGTGGTCTGGGGCATCACTAAAGTGAGTTGTCGGTAAGCGATTAGGTGCGCTGTCGAAGTAAGCTATCAGTAAGCGATTAGGCATGCTATTGAAGCAAGCTAACATGTGTGTTGGGAGCAAAAGGTCGCATGAGAGCTATAAGCAATAGGCTACGTGAGAGCTACGAGTGGTAGGTCACATGAGAGCTGTGAGTGGTAGATCGTAAGAGAGCTGCAAGCTCGAGCTGTCAATAAGCGATTAGGTGTGCAACTGAAGCCTAATAAGAGGGTGATTAGGTGTGCTCAATCTGAAGATGAGATGATGTCGTGTGGCTTAGTGCTTAACACCAGGCGTGCTCAAGCTAAAGACTGAGATAAGCTCTGGAGGCTTAGTGCATTGCACCAGGTGTGCCTGAGCTTTGGAGGCTTAGTGCATAGCACCAAGTGTGCCCGAGCTAGAAATTGAGATGAGCTCTAGAGGCTTAGTGCAGAGCACCAGGTGTGCCCGACCTAGAGATTAAGATGAGCTCTGGAGACTTAGTGCATAACACCAGGTCTGCCCGAGCTTAAGATTGAGATGAGCTCTGGAGGCTTAGTGCATTGCACTAGATATGCCCAAGCTAGAGATTAAAATGAGCTTTGTAGGCTTAGTGCATAGCACCAGGTGTGCCCAAGCTTGAGATTGAGATGAGCTCTAGAGGCTTAGTGCATTGCACCAAGTGGGCCAGAGTTAGAGATTGATATGAGCTCTAGAGGCTTAGTGCATTGCACTAGGTGTGCTCAAGGTAGAGATTAAGATGAGCTCTGGAGGCTTAGTACATAAAACTAGGTGTGCCTAAGCTAGAGACTGAGATTAGCTCTAGAGGCTTAGTGCATAGCACCAGATGTGCCCGAGTTATAAAAAGGAACAGATCGCACGAGAGCTGCAAGTTATCATTTTGCATGCAAGCTGCAAGTAATAAATCGCATGTTAATTGTGCCTTTGGCCAACAATCTCATTGCTTAGGTATGCAATGAATTTAAGCCCCTTGGTTAGAATAAATTGAGTGCTCAGTAAGTTGCATCAATGTGCCTTCAATTAGCCAATCATGAAAATGTATATTTTCCTTGAGCTAGATAGCGTGTGTCTGAAGGCATTTTTGATAAGTCACACCATGGCCTGATTAAGCTGAAAGTTTCTTCTAGATTAGATAGGCAAAAGCTCGCTTATGATATAATATTCTGTTAAGAAGGGATGTAGCTTTAGCCCTACCAAAGAGAGTAAAAACTAGTAGTAAATGAGCATCTAATGTAAAGACAGGAAACTATATCTAACTCATTCAAATAGATATGAAATGATATCTTAGTTTGTTCACATATCGTAGCAGCTGTTGCACTTCACTGTAATGCTGCAGTTGGAGTTGTGCAAGTAGCTTTTTGGAGCACAATTCTAATTCCCGAACTGACCCGATGGCTAAAAAGGATTAGACGAGCATTCTGTAAGTGACCTTTCCCAAGCGTCATGGCTGGTGTCCCGTGTAAGTCAACGAGTTTTGTAGCCGATAGCTTACATGTGTGAGTTCATTGAGCCCGGTCACTGCATGGGCCGAGTGTGAACCGTTGCTAGTAGCTCGCATGTGCGAGCTTAACACTACGTGCTATTGCTAGTTCACATTGAATCTAGTTTCATTTTGTGGCTACTGTGAGCTCGCAATCCACCTGAGTTACTGGGGGCTGAAGAATGCTCGGCCAGCGAAAGCTATGTGACTGAAAGTAGGCAACGATGCAGGAGGTATTACTAGTGCGGCCGATAACCTGCATGTACGAGCTCATTGTCTAATCGTCGATGCATGGTTCTCAAGTGCGAGCTCCATTGATACCCTAAACGCGCCAGTTCCTCATTAAGCTCAGTCTTGTTGCATGGCTACACGAGATTGTCATCAATCTGAGTCATCGTGTGGCTAATGCGAGAGATCATTTTCGGACCGAATAGCTACATGGTCGTGCACGATCCCATTCTTCAAACCCAGGCTATTACGGGCTATGAGTTCTCCAACGAATCGAGACGCTGTAGGGGAGCCGGATGAGTTCGAGGCTATCTTCAGATCGTAACTGCCTTCTTGAGTGTTATACAACCATTATCAATTACGGTGTGTGAGCTCGGACTGGGTCTGGTTGTATAATACTATGAGGTTGTCATTGAACCCGGTCTCCCCATTATTATAGCACAAGCTCCTTAAACCGAGCTTGATGAGCTGTTGCTGTGACAACTCCTCACTTTAGTTTGCTGGAATGATTGAAATCAATGGAGTCCATACGACCTAACTGGTAGAACAAGAGATGCTGCGAGTTATCGACCGAAGTCAACCTCATCGCATGGGCATGCAAGCCAGTCATCCCAGTGACTGCATTGCTGTGGGCTCGTGGTCGAGTCCATCTTGCTGCATGAGTGCGCGAGCTTGAGCTCAAGTTTAGGACTTTATTCTCATTTCAACAACAAAGAATGACGTCCTTTCCATAAAAATCACTGCGAATGGAACTTCTTTCCCTCAAATAGCTCCGTCTTTGTACTTAAAAATGAGCTTCAAACTATATGGAAACATTCTACTGTAGCCCTGACCGGAATAAAATGCCATTGGCCACTATTAGCTCAGCTAGGTCTGCAAGTCGGTGTTATGGCTGGGAAATATGGATGATAGCAGCCAATTTGGGGAATGACTTTGATGGTGCTACACAAGGTTGACTCCAGCAGTTGACAGACTACTGTAAGGTGCTAGATGTGGGCCTATTCCATTCAGAACCAAAGTTCTTACTACGGCGGGGAGCTTTGCCGAGATTTTTCTTCAAGTGGGGGACTCCGGCAAAGACATTTAGTAGCAGACCAAGTTGGAGAGTCACTGCTCTTCCTCCAACCAGCTCTAGTGTAGAACCGACACAATTTCTTCATGTTAGCTGAACAAGAGTGTGAGGCTGTCTTGAATACACTCTAGCTTGGTGCAGTCTTGGATGCACACTGGCTCGGTCTTATTGCATGGCCGCTGCTTGCAAACTCAGCACCGTGTGAATGCCTAGAATCAAGCTCAGAATGATGTTGCTGCCATTGCTGATAACTTACATGCATGAGTTCGATGTTGGACCGTCAATACATTGCCCAAGAGTGTGAGCTTTGCTGCTGACAATCTGCATATGTGAGTTTGTCTTTGAGTCCATCATAGAGCCCGATTCCTGCACAATTATCACACGGGCCCATTACCTTATTCATATCCAGAGGCAGGTTGATGCCAAAGAGAAGCTCATGCGGGATCGACATGCAGCTCACTGAGACGCAGCCTGGGGGATTTTGCTTGTCGGGGTTGAGGAGAGACTTAGCTTGAGAGCATTGGTCATCAGTAGAAGTCATCAGATTGGTTGGACTTGGGATCGAAAATGGGAGCAACTTGGAGCTGAATTAGATCGGTCGTCATAGTTCGGAGCTCCCTGGCTGTGGCGGTGCAGTTGCCAGATGAGGAGGGAGGCAGAGAAGGGCCATGATGATTCATCTACATGCAAGCGATGACTGGACCCATGCAACCAGAACCAGTTCTCTGTGAACTTCAACATCGAACCTGCAGCCAGTAAGGTATTCAACATTGCAGGAAGTGCCCTCAGGGTTGAGGGCAGTTTGCTTCTTCGCAGCCTTGCCAACAAATTATTCAGAGACATCACCATTGAATGAGACCAATGAAGGAATCATTCTAGTGCCTTGATTGTCGGCTATAATGTCAACGTGGTCTCATTTCATCACACCCATAAACGAACATGTTGTTCCCATGTAGTACTACTGCTACCACTATTATTTTCGAAGATGGCCATACTAATAGATTTATGCAACTCTTTCGAATTGCCAACACATGTTATTCAGCGAAAGCTAACAATATGGAAACCCAAGGTAATTAGCTCTTGTCAAGGCGTTCGCACGACCCTTGAAACTATGGTTCCCAGACCAATACCAACCACGATCCCAGAGGAACCATCCTTTGCCAGCCTTAATGAAAATACAGAGGGCAGATATGAGTTATAACCTTAAGAGTTTTATCTAGCCACTTTGCAGCTTGAAAAAATTCTTTATTCCATCTACGTCTTGAAACGTGAATGAAAGACAATTCACTCGAGAGGTAATTCCAATGGCCTGAGGACGTCCGGACCTAAGCTGGGTACGCATATGGACCAGTTCTTTTCAAAATGTATGTCATTTAGCAGAGAAGAAGTAGCCTAGCACCCCCTTAGTGGGTGCAAGTATGAATTCAGCAGCTAGAATCTTCACATTGCCTTTTTTCTTTAGGCTTTCAATCTCGTCACGTGGCCACTTATGTGCATGCTCAACACCGAGCCCAGGTTGCATGGTGGGTGTGCAAGCTGTCATCGATCCTTGTCTTTCTGTACGGCTACTATGCGGGTCATGGTCTTGTTGCATGGCGGCGATGCAAGCTCTCCAACGGTCGGCCCTATTGCGCAGTCATTATTATGAGTTCACTGTCGAGCCTGGTTTCTGAATGGATGCAGGGGAGGATGCTATTGGACAGTCTCACTGCTCTATATGGCTAGCGTGAACTCATCATCAGAATTTGCCTCGTTGCACAATCATTGTGCGAGAGCCCAACGGATCCAATTGTTACGTGTTTGTTGTCAGTCCAATGCTGAACCCAAGTGCTGCATGAGGGCTGAACAGGTTCATCACTGAGCCCGGGATTATTGTAGGCTGTTGTAAACTTGCCATTGTCCCGAGTCACTGCATGATGGTGCGAGTTCATCTTCGGGCCGTCTTGCTGCATGGCGATGCTAGCTTGTCATCACGCTCACATCCAGAATGATGTTGATATCGCTGTTGATACCTTGCATGTATGAGCTCGACATTGGACCATCAATGCATGGTTCGAGCATGCAAGCTTTTTTGGTGATAATCTGCATGCGCAAACTTAACATTACTACTATTGCTTATTCAACATTGAACCCAGCCTCAATCTATGGTCACCGTGTGCAAGCTCGTCATTAAATTTAGTTACTGCCTGGCTGATGCGCGAGCTCCACACTGAACACGGGCGCTGCGTGATAATCACTGTGAGTTTGCCATCGGGCCCAACTTCTGCATGATTGTTGGGTGGGTTCTATTGCTGGTTCATGTCCAACCCGATTCCATTTTATGGCTGCTATGAGCTGGTGATTGAAATGAGCTACTACGGGCTGCTGTTGTGAGCTTGCCATTGTGTGAACTGCTGCATGGCCGTGAGCTCCGAGTTATGATAAATGAGTAAAATGCTTATAATTATGTTGATTATCACCCATTGATTGGTTATTAATTTATGTTTTTTTCTTCCCTTTTTGTCTTAGTTTAGTTTGTTTGCTCGGTATTGCTGTAGTCTGTATTTGTCTTTTCAGGTTAGCAAAAAAGGCTTTAAAAGAAGGATCAAAGCTGAAGTTTGGAGCACACTTGGACTAAAAAGAAGCTAAGGAAGAAGATGTGAAGAGTTCAAGTCAAATGTGCAAAGAAGCTGAAGAAATCCAATAAGCCAGCATTGAACATGGCTTGGCCATGTCCTATGATACAACTGTGTTCGGTACAATAGCTAGCACACGTTTAGCTAGCTTCCAGTCTAAAACACGACCAGCCCGTGTCCCAAAGCATAGCCATGTTCCAAGCCTGAAAATTGCTATATATAGCTGATCTTGAGCAGTCTGAAGATACAATTAGTCATTCATTAGTTTTCTTTAATTAAGATTACTAGAGCACGAGTTTTCTTACTTTTCTTGAGAGTTCTTTGAGTTCAATTTAAGATTCTTTCTTTATTTTAAGTTCTTGCAACAATCCTAGTTTACTTTTATCATAGTTTTTTCTTCTTTCATCTTCATATTTTCTTCTTTCTTTTTTTTCTTTGTTTTAAACTTTATGCAATTATTTTCATTAATGAATATGATTTTTATTTCTATCATATCTGAGTACATACTTATTCTAGGATTGGGAATAACCCAATTATGATTCTTTAATGCTATTGATTAATTTTCTATTGTGATTATCTGATTTAATTTGATTCAACTATTATGCTTGCTATATTCTTGATAAAGTATTTGGCCAGTGTTTTATTATGTCTTACGTAGATAGTTGAAGTACTGAAAGGAGAAAATTATCACTGAAAAACTAATAGTTGAATACAGAGATTTTAATCACAAAAGTAGATTAAGTTTTTTTAGGATTTGACTCGATTTGCATAGATCTTAAAGGGTTTAAATTAATCTAAACCACAAAAGTAAGCAATTGGATTAATTTAAATACTATTATTAGACATTGAAAGAGGATAGTAATTAATTTAGGCTAAACCATCCTGAATTAATCAAGTAATCATAATAGGAAAGAATTCAATTAATTGTTAAAGATCATAACTATGGTGAAACCTCAATCCTTGGCTTTTATAATTATACTTACTTATTATTTGCTTGTTGTTCTTTCATTAGATCTCTTTATTATATTTGCTATTCTTATTTGATTTAGGCATCTTACATTGC
>JANHAO010028522.1:0-10582 GCA_026873985.1 Saraca asoca
TTCAACGGAACTTGTCCGTTGGAATTGCTCGTGGGAGAAAATTTATAAAATGATATTCTAACGGACATTTTCCGTTGGAATTTTCGTTGGAATTATTTTCCGTTGGAATTTTTCCGTTGGAATTGGGCATTCCAACAAGCGATTTTCCAACGGACCAAAATCCGTTGGAATGCCAAATTCCTACGGATTTTTGTGAAATTCCAACGGATTTTGTCCGTTGGAATTTTCTGAAATTCTTGTAGTGGAAGTTAGGGTTTAAAGGGTAGCATCTTGATTCATCAAGAAAAACTATGAACAAAGTTGAATTTGGATATGCAAGTACACTTATCCACTTCCAAAAAAGGAGTAAGAAGCTCTAATGGTGTAGAATGGCTAAACGAACTCTATTGCAGAAATAAGATAGTAGTTAGTTTGCTCAATTGTAGAAGAAATTTTAGCCTTAGCTAGCCACAATTATGCTCTATTGTGGCTTTGTTGTTGAAGACAAACTGGCCGACAGTGGGTGGCATTGGAAAAAGCTACCATTACTTTGGTTTTTTGTTAGCACTACTTGGTGTGAAAAAGACGAAAGTTGAGATGGTTTCCAGAAAAAGAAGAAGGAAATGAGAAAAAAAAAATAAAGCCCTGCCCTTTTTTATAACAAATTATTTAATAATTTTTTTCCCATTCAACACTAACTTATGGCATGTAGAATACAAGTTACTCCATAACTATAAATATTTAACAAGTAAAAATCATTCGAACATATCTTTAATTAAATCTAAATTTAACTCAATAAAATACAATGAACATATATCATTTTTTACCAACTGATTAAAATTCAAAAAAATATTTGATAAAACTTAAATTATAAACCGTGTCATAATTTACATAGTATTTAAAATAAGACATATAAACAACCATCAATGAGAATAATTTACTAACCAAAATAATTTTTAACAAACCTTTATTTTATTTACATGTCACTTAATTGATCTTAAAAATGAAAATTTTCATTTTTATCACGAAGTAAATTTAATAATTCCTTAAATGTTTGAAACTAAGATATTTTATTAAGAGAAGCATGAATGATACATACTAATACTGTAGAGGTTACTCAATAGGGATTTGAGGTCATTACAATAAATATTTGTAATGAACAACAATTTGATATATGAGAGAGATTTGTTGTAAGTGCTTATAAAGATTATACAAGAACCCCTATGAAGATTTGATTAAAAACCTTTGTATATATTATCTTACAATATTAATGATATAGTTAAACTTTTTGTCCATGATCTTTTTCTCCAGAAATCAAAGATTTTCTATATTTTATGTTCTCTTCTTACTCTAATTGTTTTGATTTCTTAATTCTTTTTTATTTAGGATTGCAATATTTTTCTCAACATTTTACTTGGTTTATTGTATTAATAGCCACATAGAAAAATTAATGAATGTAGGTAACATAAGTAGTTAATTGAGTTAACATTTCTGAATTCAACATTAAATTGATGTCATATTAATTTTTAGATTAATATCATGTTAAATATTTTGACAAGTGATTTAATATTTACTCTAAAAATTTTATCTTATTTATATATAAAAGATTTTTTAATTAAAAAAAAAGAGGAAAAGTAATGTATCCCATATAATTATGTGAGCTTATATGATAGTATTAACGATGGAATTTGGTTCTGGGCCAAACTCCACTCAACCGAACAGTTCTTGTTACCTCAAGCTGTTATTCTGGTTGTACAAATGAGAAGGAGCAGTAAATAGCTAGAAGAAGGAAGAAGAAGATGCACATAGAAAATTTTTAACATGATTCGATTAAAGTTATTTTGGCTCCTACATCCACAGTAATGCATTTTCCGAAATGTTTGCCAGGTGGATAGCGATTTACAGGGAGCTCTCTATAGTTTGGCAAGTTTCTGCTAGTATTCTTCGAGTTTTTTCCTCTACAATGAACTCTCTCCCTATTTCTAGAATCAGGGAAGGTTACAATAGTAATTTCCCGATTTGTACATCTATTACATCATATAATAAATGTTTATAAATAACTTAGACTTTGTAAATAGGCTTCTGCAGGTTACTTTCTGCTTTCAGCTTTCAGAGGCTACTTAATTTGCTAACTAAGGAAGTATGCCTCTGACTACTAATTAGACTTATGCCATACTTCATGTTGAAGGCTGTTCACTTGGCAACTTGGACTCGTGCTATGCAAGCCATGACCATATAAGCCGGTATCGATCTCGGGCTTGTGGGGTGCATGTCTTGGATGTAGCTCACTACATCAGCGATTCGAAGCTCGCCTCACTAGCAAGCTGAGGCTACTATCTCGACCTTGCATCCTAGTGAGCTAGACTTCTAGACTTGTCGAGCTCGCTTGCTGGGCTTTTATCAATCTATCTCGTTGGATTTTATCCATAACATTAAGCCCCCTAACTCTCACTTCGCTTTACGGACTGTGAGTTGAAACTTGTTGGCAAAATCTGCACTTGCATTCCACTACTTGAGCACATCTTGTTAACGAGGATTCTTTAATGAATTTTTGCAGTTTTCATTTTCGTTCATGTTTTCCTCAATTGAGATGTCCAATAGGTCACATAAAGTGGCTCGGAGGCTACCATAAATAGGTTCCTACGAATCATAATTGAGTTGGCATTAGATATCATCAATGCTCGGTAGGTTAATCAACCATGATGAGCAGATGTAATAAACAATCAATCATTTGAAAAGGTCGCATGCATATGATACCTTAGAAAGTTAGTCATATGCATAATGAGTAGGAGAGGGGGTGTGCATATGGTGGTTAAGAAAATTGCTCATATGCATGAGAGCACATGCATACGATGGCTAAGGAAGTTACTTGTATGCATAAGAGAGGTCGCATGCATATGGTACCTCAGAAAGTTAGTCATATGTATAGCGAGCCAGAGAGGGGGCATGCATATGATGGCTAAAGAAGTTGCTTATATGCACAAAAGTACATGCATACAGTGGCTAAGGAAGTTGCTCGTATACATAAGGGATGTCACATGCATATGGTGCCTTAAAAAGTTAGTCATATGCATAGCAAGTAGGAGAGGGAGTGTGCATATGGTGGTTAAAAAAGTTATTCATATGCATGAAAGCACATGCATACAGTGGCTAAGAAAGTTGCTCGTATGCATGAGGGAGGTTGCACGCATATGGTGCCTCAGAAAGTTAGTCCATGCTAAGTTTTGCAAAACTCATTATTGAAAATTCGTCAATTTACAAACAAATTTGAGATATTTTCATAAAGTTTACAGAGTAAGGAAATAGGATGTAGCTTTTGCATTGTGATCACCTTTTTTTGGCCAAGGGCTGGCTGGCACTGCTAGGATCACTATTCAGCTGGTCACACCATGTACTCTCTTAGGCGGCCTCTCTTGACTAGGTCCTTAATTGCATCTTTGAGGGCTTGGCATTCTGTAGTGACGTGTCTGATCTCGTTGTGATAGGTAAAGAACTTGGTCGAGTCTCTGCGCCAATGAGGACTTCTTACAGGGTTGGGCATCCCAAAGTCTTCTTTGTCTCTTTTTGAAGCAAAGATCCTATAGTGGGAATCAAACAGGATGCTGTAGTAGCGATGGCGACCTAGACGTTGAGGTCATACATTTGTGGCTCTCTTCGCGAGCTGGAGATTGGGGTAGTAGCACTGATTCTTGTTGCTCCTCCTCGGGATAGGGCAACTCATTTCACCCTTATGCTCGGGCTTCTTTACACCGAAAGTTTCCTCCTATCTGCTCTACTTGGTAGCTCGCTCGTAAAATTTAGTGAGGTCTCACATTGAGGACTTATAAAGGCTTTTGTACAGCTTCCCATCTTTGTAGAGCCTGGTTGTGATTGCAGTCAGGATAGCCTTATCGGATGAGCTTTCCATATTATTGACTTTGTGCCTGAATCGTGCAATGTAATCTTTTAACGATTCGTTCTTCTATTGAAAGACCATCACGAGGTGACAAAGGGGCATAAAATGCTTCTTCAATGCTCGATACTAGTTGATGAACTTTCTTTGGAATTCCTCCCAACTATTAATATTGCAAGTTGGGAGGTTCTTGAACCATGTCCAAGGTATGCTCCATAATATAGTTAGGAAGATGCGGCATTTGACCACAGGGTTAGTTGTCTGGAAATCTATTTGAATATTGAATACATCTAGGTGGTCGCTTGGGTCACTATTCCCATCATACAATAGAATTACGGGAACCTTGAGTTTGCAAGGGAGAGGCTATTTTTCAATTTCTATAGAGAACGACGAGCTCTCCTCATAGTGAGCTCGATCATCTTGGGCTCAAGGGCATTCCTCTAGTTGCTTTAATCTCTGAAGCACTTCTTTCATCATTAAGTCCAACCCTCTTAGCTGCTAATTGGTGACTTGGTGACTTCTCTCATTTTCTTAGTCACATGGGCAATGACTTGAGGTTTGTTCTTGATGAGCTTTGCTCGAACACCCAGCCCCTTATTACTAGTGTATATTTCTAGGTGTGGCAACCTCGGCTTGTGCTTACTTCAGCATTCTCATTACCTTAGCCAACTTATCCATTATGTTCTGCAACGATTACTGGTGTTGGTGAGGTACTTGCGCCTCATCAGCCCTAGGGACAACACTAACAAATTAATGGTGAGCTATAGGGGGAAGCCGGTTGTAACTCCTATAGTGGAAGAGTCTACTGACTAAATAAATGGAGCACTTGAGCTTCCAGTAGTTTTTCTTCTGGCCATTACAACTGAACAGAAAACTAGAATACAGATGAGGCCCTCCTTTTAGTGCCAAAATGTTGATAATAGAATTTGGTTTTGGGACAAACTCTAATCAATTGAACAGTTCTTGTTATCTCAAGCTGTTATTCTGGTTATGCAAATGAGGAAAAGTAGTAAATAGCCAAAAGAATGAAGAAGAAGAAGCACACAGACAATTTTTAACATGGTTCGGCTAAAGCCATTTTGGACCCTACATCCATAGTAATGCATTACCTGAAATGTTTGCCAGGTGGATAACAATTTACAGAGATCTCTCTATAGTTTGGTAGAGTTTTTGCTAGTATTCTTCAGGTTTTTTTCCTCTACAATGAACTCTTTCCTTATTTATAGAAGCAAGGGAGGTTACAATAGTAATTTTTTAATTTGTACATCTGTTATATCATATAATAAATGTTTACAGACAACTTAGACTCTACAAATGGGCTTTCGCAGATTGCTTTATGCTTTCGATGGCTACTTTGCCAGCTGGGGAAGTGTGCCTCTGACTATTGATTAGACTTATACCGTACTTCATGCTAAAGGCTGTTCACTTGGCGACCTGGACTCGTGCTGTGCGGGCCATGACCATATAAGCTAGTCTCAGTCTCAGGCTCACGGGGTGCGTGTCCTGGGTGCAACTTGCTACATCAGCGATCCGAAGCACGTCTCGCTAGCGAGCTAAGGCTATTGTTTCAGTCTTGCGTCTTAGCGAGCTGGACTTCTGAACTTACTGAGCTTACTCACTGGGCTTCTATCAATCCATCTCGCTAAATCGGATTTTACCATAACAAATAATAAATCAAGAAAAAAATCCCATTTCAATCATTTATTAATTTCACTTATGTCAATTTCATCTTTCACAAATATCTTGTATCAATTTCATTCTTCATAAATAATAAATTAGTTAATTTGGTCATTCTATCAGTATTTTTAATTAATGAGTTAATGACTAGATAAATAGAAAAATGAAAATAAAAAAATATAATATGTGAGAGATGAAATTGATATTAAAAATTTGTAAGGGACCAAATGACATAACTTGCATTTGTAAAGAATTAAAATATGTATTCAAATCTTTAGATAAATTCACCTATTATAAATAAAAAGAAAAATAAAAAGTAAATTAATTTATAATAATTTTCAATAAAAATTTAAATATATATTTTTATGTATATATTAACCTGCAATAAAATTTTTGAGTATATAATCAATGATTAAAAAAATTACAAATAATATATACATATTCCTAATATTATAATAACAGTGACACTCACTCTCATTCAAGTCATATTATATAGAGAATGTCTTCCACTCGCTACTAGAGGGAGATTGCAAAATTTTTTAATTTTTTAATTTCTTTTTCTTTTTTGTTCCAATTTAAATCATTGATAAAACTTTTGAATTTTGTTAATCTTCTTCTAATTCAAAATATTTTCTCTCTTATTTATATTAAATAATTTATATATAAGTAAATAATTATATTTATGTAAAAAATATTTATTAATACATGATTATTAATATCTAATTTTAATTTGGTAGATAATGTCTATCTAAAAATTTTTACATTATTTTTAAATATCAAATAATAAATTTGATATTTCATTATTTCTCTTTTTAAAATATTTATCACTTTTGAGTACTTATCATAATTTCAATTTAAAATATTTCTAAAATTTCATAATTTTTTTAAATGTATATTTTTCTAAAGATAATATATTAGTTAAGACAATATATGAACTCATATTAATTAAATAATTGAATTTTCTAGTATGAAGTAGTTAATTTAAATTTTTAACCAAAGTAATTTATAAATAAATTCACATAGTACTAACATATTAAGAAAATATCGTTAAAAAGATAAAAAAAATTTAATAATAAATTTATTTAATGTGAAATATTAATACAACAACTTTATCAAATTAAAAAAATATAATATTTTTTCATAATTAATTAAATATAATTATCTAATAAATAAAAATATGATGATGATTCACCCATACGTGAATACATTATAATTTATAATCTAAATTTGTAATACAATTTTTTGTCAAATAAAATTAATTGAACTCGTATATTGCACAAGGTATAAACTAATATATATATGTAAAATTTGTAAGTTATGTTTGTATGTAATATTTTTAAATGTTCATGATAACAATAACTTTTTTAAAATGTCTATACAACAAATTCAATTTGAAAGAACTAGAATTTTTTTTTATTAATTATTATTGTTAATAAAGTTACTGTTGGATAAAAGTGAACGTATTGTATTTTTTGACCATTTTTTATTTTGTAAAAATCCTTTAATAACCAATTTTATATAAATGTAACTTCATGATAATTACATACCTATGTAAGTTGTAAGTTATACATATATATATGCATTAGTTGTAAATTAAAATATTATTTTTGTGGATTAATATATATATACATATTTAAATTTTATTTTAAAATTAATATTAAAATTATTATAAATTAATTTTCTTTTATTTTTTATTTTTGGTCCCTAAAAAATGTAAGTTTTATTGATTTTATCCTTTACAAATTTTTCATATCAATTTCATTCCTTATATATCATTATTTATCTTTTATTTTAATTCTTCCATCAACCAAACTATTGTTAATCTATTGATGAAAATACTTAAGAAATGAAATTGATTCAAGATACCTACGAAGGATAAAATTAATATATGTGAAATCATCGAGGGAGAAAAATAAGATTTTCAAATCAAATCTATGTACTCATCTGTCACTCTTCTCAAGTTCTTCCCCCGTATGGCCCGTAAGAAAGTCATCACATATAATAATCAACAACGTTTTCAGCAAAAGAGAAGAATTTACCAAAGAGAGAATATGATTCTCTTCTTGTAAAGTGTGTCACAAGCGTTGCATTGTGCTTCTTAATAATTTTGGCCATAGTTTCTTGTTAATTAAAAGGAGAAAGGGTTTGAATCAATCTTGAAATCTATCTTAAATATGTCACCAAGAAAAGAGGAGATTCCATTAACAATGAATAGGAGCGTAAGCAAGATGACTTACTGGTCCAACAAGGGATTATGATTTCATTATCTTGCATGTGGCTTCTGTAGGAAGGATTATAGTTGACATCTAGTTAGCACAGACACGCGAATACAGAAACAAAAACATGATATTTTAAATGTATGGATACAATATTTTTAACATATGAATATGAGAAAATGCGGACATCAACATATAAATATAATTATTATATGAAGTTTTGATACTTCATTGACATTAAAAGAAAAACAATTATAAATTAGAAGCGGAAATAAATTTGAAAGTGCCCTCACCTTTATGAATATCCTTATTAACTCTATGAAATGTTTTTTTTTTCTTATACAAGGATAATGATCTCAAGTCACTTAGTGTGTGTGTGTGTATATATATATATATATATATATATACGAATTTCAAAGCCATGCACCAACGGAAATCACTGCATTAATACAATTTTAACTTTTTCTTTTATTTTGTTTCAATTCAACTCTATTCTTTCTGATCATTTGCACAAATTTGTATACAAATATCCTATTCCATTGAGAACCGAGGAGGGCTAAAAAACCAAGTAGATGAAGTAATTTCCAATAGTACATGTAATCAAAAGAAAGAGTCCTTTTAAAGTTTTTATGTGATAGGACTAATAATTGATTGGACGTTGATACATTTTTAAATTCTAATTTAGACTTCGTTTCTTTTGTTAAAAATATTTTTTAGAAAATATTATTTATTCATATTAAATAAAAATTTTCATTTCACTTATATATTTTAAAATTAAAAAATAATAAATAATATTATAGTTTTAAGGAGAAAATTTTTTTTTAAATAAAAGATATTATTTTTTGATATATTTTTCATATTTAATATTGAATATATAAAATATTTTTTTATTATTTTAATATCTTATAACAATAAATATAAATAAATAAAATTATTTTTATAAAATATATTTTACATGAGAGATCGAATTAAAATATGCTTCAGGAACATTTTCCAATGGTGCCTACTTTGCAGCTCTAATAATCTTAAAAACACACCAGGGAATCTGCTTTGAATGAAACTTTGAAAAGAACCAACTGCTCCTCCCTCTTCAAATTAAAGTGGCAGAGCTCAATTATCAACACAAATATATATAAACCAACCAACCCATGTTGGTGACTAAGTTGAGCAAAACAATGCACAAACACGTGGGGCATCTGCTAATGTGTGACCAACAAAGCTTGCATTTTCTAGTTTTCAACACTGCAGAAATATATCAAAAATATTAATGCATTTCATATGATGTACAAATTGTCATTAAATACATATGATCAAATTTAATATTTGGAAGTAATAAATAAATTGAAATAGTTTAAAGCATATTTTAATATTAGTAAATTTTATACCCATATAATAATGTGTACCGCATATATTAATAAAATAACATTACTCTTAAAAAATTGCTCGTTTATTTTCACTATTTTTTATTTCTTGTTTGAAATTATACAAAAATTAATTTATATATAAAATTGATTATATATCTAAATATAAATAAATTAAATTTCAATTATTTTATGATTTCAACGAAAGAGTTATAGTCATTGTTTAAAAATACACAGGGATGAAATTACAATAAAGTTTCATTCAAATAAAAAAATAGATATAAAAATATTATAATTTTAATAAAATCTGTATGATTTAGATAATATAAAAATAAAAAATAAAAAAATAAGCTACGAAAATATCACATACAATAAAATTACACGATGCTTGCACGTTAGGCTAGATATTAGACATTAATATTACTCCTTGAGCAGTACAGAACCTCGAGGCAGTGAGGTAGTGGTGGTCTGACTGCATGATCTTAAAAAAATCATTTTTGTCTCCCATTCTTGCTTGATTACAAAGTCAGTATCACACTTCATACTTATCTGCAAAATCCAACATTGCCACCAAGTTTAGGAAATTGTCAGAGAGAGATAGAGAGATATGGTTAAGGTGTGAGAGAGACCCAATGCAGAACCAAAAATGGCTATGGCTATGGTTTTGAGGCAAATGTTGATAATGCCGATGTCGACGCGAGCTTCGAGCAACCACAACAACCACCATCAAATGCCGAGGCAAAGCCAATCTTTCTTCATCCAAAACCCAATTTACCAAAACCACAACTTTGTTTTTCTTCTGTTTTTTAGCATTCTTCTTGTTCAGTTTTCTTCTGCTGCAAATAATGAAGCTCAAATTCTTCTTTCATGGCTGAATAATTCCCCTTCTTCCATTCCTTCTGCTTTTTCTACTTGGAACCCTTTGGACTCTAATCCTTGTAAGTGGTCTTACATTAAATGCTCTTTTCAGAACTTTGTTACCGATATTGAGGTTCAAGGAGTTGAACTTGCTCTTCCTTTTCCTTCAAATATATCTTCTTTCCCGTTCCTTGAAAAACTGGTCATTTCTAGTGCTAACCTCACTGGGGTTATTTTACCAGATATTGGAAATTGTCCTGAGCTTAAAATTATTGATCTTAGCTCAAATGGACTTGTGGGTAATATTCCTACAAGTATAGGGAAGCTTAAAAATCTCAAAGATTTAAGCTTGAACTCTAACCAGCTTACTGGGGAAATCCCAAATGAGCTTGGTTATTGTGTTCAACTTAAGAATCTTAACATATTTGATAATAATCTTAGTGGGAATCTTCCCTTTGAATTAGGGAAGCTTCCAAATCTGGAAGTCTTACGGGCGGGAGGAAATAAGGGTATGGTGGGGAAGATTCCAGAAGGGCTTGGTGAATGCAGGAATTTGACAGTGTTGGGTTTGGCTGACACTAGGATTTCTGGTTCAATTC
>JANHAO010028523.1:0-10583 GCA_026873985.1 Saraca asoca
CATCAAAAGCTCAATGCATTGTTTAGTTTCTACCATCCTCTTCCTATAAGTGATTATTAAGCAATAATCATATAATCATTCAAATTAAATGAAGCCATTCAATTTAGAACCATCAATAACATAGAGAGAAAAGGAGAAGAAATGACAAACAATTGAATGCAAGGTAAAAGCAGGATCTTAACATTAATTTTCAAGCAACCAATCCCTTGGACTGATTACAAAGTTTAGCCTTCCATGGAAGGCACAAAATTACAGAGAAAATGAAGAAGAAAACATGCTGCTTTCCTCTGGAAGAATTCCTAAAACTGAACTAAAAACTCCCCTCCAAACTCAACTAAAGAATCCCACTTAAGAGTGCTTAACCTGGGAAAAGAGAAACTAGCTACTGGTTAGTGGAATAGGGCAATCATGATGGCTAGTGTAGTCCAGTTTTGCTTGCTACCACTCCTTTTGCATGTACTATGCCATTAAAGATTACTTCTTTGGTTTTTTACTGACTTAATGACTTCAAGCTGGTTGAGTGTGAAGCTGGTGCAATGGATGGTCATTGGGCTCAAGCTTTATGTCAATTAGGGCCTAAAAATCACATTCTGTAGAGGCCCAACTCATCAGTATTCTGCTCTATTTTGTAGCTCCATTTATACGCCTAAAATGATGGAATCAGGTCTAGAAGTCTTCATAAAAGTTGTATAATTATGTCTTAAATTTCATTTGGGTTTAGTTTGACCTCATTTGGACTTCTATAACTCCAGATATTGTCTGATGAGTGCTTAGAGGTTGGGCTACATGAGACAGACTGAGACAACATTCTGGTTTTAGATTGAGCTCCAATTTTAGATATCCAATTGTAAGATTCAGCCTTGTAGGTCTACATGAAAGTTGTAGATATATGTCTTAGATTTCCTAAAAGATAAGAATCACATTAATTGGACAATTATATCTCACGTTATAACCAAAATACAGAAACTGCTTAGAAGGCCAAATTTTGCAGAATTTTCTCTAATGATGCCAATTGACACCACACCATAAATATATAATAACACAAATGAAATAAGTCAGTTTAAAACTTGAAAAGATTAGTGAGAGGATAATTAAATGATTAAAATATTTTGTTATTAGCCACCTAACTAGTTAGTAGCAACGTCAGAACTCCTAGTTGTTCTTCCTCTTACCATCATGTTTGATTGGTGGATTAACAGGAAAGCAGTCTGATCCCACTGGACATGCCAAAATGTTAATGGTTGATCTTGATAATTGGTCAACCAAGGGTTTTGGAACCCAAACTACTGAAAATGCAAAAATATAGAGAAAAAGCAAAAGCAAGAAAAAGGAGAACAGAATGAACACACAGGGTTTTAACGTGATTTGACTAAAGCTAGTTTGGCCCCTACGTCTATGGTGATTGTATTTGCTATTTATGGTTGTTTCTTTACTTAGTTTATCAGAATTACAATACTCAGAGCTCTTTCTCACTATTTTGACAGGATTTTTGTATGTATTTTTTCACTATCTTATTACAATGATCACTCTTCCTATTTATAGAGGTAAGAAAAGTTACAAGTTGTAATTTGGCATTGTAAAACTATAATTACAGTCACATCAGGTAATAAATGTTAGGCGTCGGGTAATAAATGCTAGGCAAATCATTGTCGGTCTTTGAAGGCTGATTTGCCAGTTGGAAGTGCATTCCAGACTGAACATTAGTTGTGTTCCACTATGCTGGAGGGGGCTCACTATGACCTTAGGCCGTTAGGGGCTTCGAGCTTGCACTAGACTATATGTTGACTGGCTTCAGTGACCTTGCTCTGAGGTAGGCCGGCTCTTTTTTACCTTGATCTAGTTCATTGGGCCTTTGCTGGCCTATTTCACTCAGTCCTAAAAATGCCCATAACAGATTCTTTACAGTTTATGACTTGTGAAAACACTATCGGATCATTCTCAAATCCAAAATCATTGTCCAATTCTTGTAGATACATGATATAGTCTTCTAGAATAGCTAATCTCCTTTCTCTTATAGATCTTCTTAATGTTAGTTCAACATTTCCCTACGAGTCATGTTGTGTAACTGGTTGTTCAAGTATTTCAGGCGCTTCATAAACAACTTGATCTATAGGATTATCAGCAATGGGATGTGGATCTTCAGTGATTAGTTATACAATACTCATTTGAACTTGAGGAGTATCTCGAATAATAACCAATCTTTCTCTTGATATGGAAAGTCGCTCTCTTTCAGAAACTATATTTTGAAATTGATTACTCTCACTAACTAAGTCATTCTCAAGAAACCTAGTGTTCCTTGATTTCACAAACCTAGTACTACGTGATGGATAGTAGAATCTGTAACCTTTAGACTTTTTAGCATATCCAATGAAATACCCATTAATAGTCCTCGGGTCTAATTTTTTTCCTTGTAGATTATAAACTCTTATTTCATATGGGTATCCCCAAATATGCATATGTCACAAACTCGATTTCTAACCTTTAAATAACTTAAATGGTGTCTTTGGGATAGCCTTGGTTAGAACCCTATTCAATATATACACTACCATTGTCGTTTCAAGAGTTTCAATCCACAAGGATTTAGGCAACTTAGAGTTGTTTAACATACTACACACCATGTCTAATAATCTCTAATTTCTTCTTTCTGCAATACCATTCTGGTCTGGAGAACCAAGTATGGTGTATTAGGCAACGATCCCATATTTTTTAAGAAACTTAGCAAATGGACCAGGTGCTTATCCATCTTTAGTGTATCTACCATGGTATTCTCCACCTTTATCTATTCTAACGATCTTAATTTACTTACCACATTACTTCTGTACTTCTGCCTTAAAAACCTTAAATGAATCTAAGGCTTTGCTCTTATTATGAAGCATATAGAGATAAATATATCGAGAACAGTCATCTATAAATGTGATAAAATACTTTGGACCATAAGCGTTCATGTCAAGACAACATATATCTTAATGTATGATTTCTAAGATGTTAGTACTCCTCTTAGCACTTTTCTTAGACTTGTTAGTCTGTTTTCCCTTTATGCAGTCTACACAAGTTTCAAAATTAAAAAAATCCAAAGTCTTTAGTACTCCTTCATTCACCAATCTTTTAACTCTATCGATGGAGATGTGCCCTAAACTCCTATGCCACAAAATAAAGAAATCTTGATTCATAATACATCGCTTATTACCAATATGAGTATGCAAAACAATATTATGTTGTAGATTGATAAAGAAAAGACCATCAAACAATATACCATTTCTAATAAGTTCAAATTTATAAAATAAATTGAAGGATGTATTTGAAAATTAAAGGAATAACCCATTGGTACAAGTCTTGAAACTGAAATCAAGTTTCTAGAAAAACTTGGAATATAAAAGGTCTTCTCTAAAACCAAAACATAGCCACTATCAAGAGCTAAGTTGCATGTTTTGATGGATATTATATGTGAGTTGATCCTGTTTCCTGATAAGATGCTATGCTCACTTTCCACTGGCTTCCTTAGGTTTTGCATACCCAGTAAGGTATTTGAAATATGGATTATAGCTACAAAATCAATCCACCATATATTATGATTAACATCAACCATATTAGATTCATAATAGACAAATGAGATTTGTTCACCTTTCTTTTCAAGCCATTTCTTAAATTTGGCATAATCCTTCTTCATATGCCCCAGAAACACTTGGACTCCTTCTTGATATAGCCTTGGGGGTGGTAATTTAGCCTTCCCTTTCTTATTAGCCTGACTCTGGTTTTGATTCTTTCCTTGGTTCTAGTTCTTGTCCTAAGTAACCAATAATGCACTCTCTTCTAGTTCCATAATCAACCTATTTTCCTCTTAAACACATATGGTCATAAGTTCATTAATTAACCATTTGTCTTTATGTGTGTTATAAGAGATCTTAAAAGGTACATACTACTGTGGTAAAGGGTTCAAAATATAGTGCACCAGGAAAAATTAGACATTTCAACCTCAAGTACCTTAAGCTGAGCTATAATGTCCCTCATCTGCATGATATGCTCACGCACACCTCTCACTGTATTGAACCTCAAGGATGTAAACTTTGTGATTAGAGTATTGGCAAGCACTTTGTCTAAAATAGCAAATTACTTATCGATTGCCTTTAACAAATTCCTTACATTATTATGTTTTTCGATAGATCCATGAATACCAGCAGAGATATTGATCTTTATGAACATGACACTAAGCCAATTAGATCGCTTCCATTGTTCATAAAGAGCCCTATTAGCTTGAGTGTTGGTTGCAATAATAAATGGTTCATCTTTCCTTATAATATAATCAATATCTATCCATCTTAAATGAAGGAGAACCCACACTTTTCAAACTTTATAGTTGTCATCCTTAAGTTTAGGAATGTCACATTTAATATCACAAAAATTCGCAAATTGCTTAGCTACATAAGATAACATACATGCTTACAAACTAAATTTTTGAAATTAGAGGGATAAATCATGATTTACCAATGTAAATCATGCATAAAAATAATAAATCTAGTGGCATAAAACTTGCTTGTGGGCTAAAATCCTAATTCAATTAGATTTATTTAGTCTTATAATAAAACTATCAAATTATGTTCCTGGCCTTAATTCTTATGAGTAAATTAAGAAATATAATCTGATATCTTATCTAAATTAATTATACTAATATAATAAAAGTTTCTATCGGATAAAATTTATTAGATGAAACACAATTAATCATAATAAATATCCTTAAATATATGTAATTTTAGACAAATTAATATATAATTTTTTATAATTAAAAGTGTTGTGGCTAAACTCTAATTAATTAAAATTATACGAATTACTAAACATTTAAATAACTTAACATATATTGTTTGTGCATAAAATTACAAAAATAAAGGTAATTTAACAAATATTAACAAAATTACAAATTATATAGTAAAATTGATTTAACCAAATTATGCTTAATATATCCAAAATTATACATACAAAATAAATAATTAAAGCATATAATTTTCCTAAACTAATTTTCCTATGAAATTACAATATTTATAACAAAATAAAAATTTATGAATATTATAGCAAAAACGAAAAATTTTATGGATTTTTTCCATAAAAATACCAAATTATGAAATTATTCATAAAAATAAAATTTATGAAAATTTTTCCAAAAATACCCAAAATAAAAGTTCTGCCACATGAGAAAATATAATATGTTTTCTAAACAGCTAGATTTGAAACTAATTGATACCTTCTAAAACAAGTATATAACAAAATCAATGTTTCAAATTTAACAAAAAGAAGCCGAAATTTAGTAGCTCAAAGCAACCATATCCTAATTGTCATGATTGAATTATTTCCCAATTCTAATCCCATGATTTATTCAGAGACTTCAAAATATATTTGCATACAAATTATCATAGTTCTATTTTCTATAGTTCTAATGAATCAAAATCCAATTGAATTAAGATAAAACCATGAGATCACAGCAAAAACACAAAACCTGGAATCAAGATTCAAAATTTGTGAACATTAATGGGATTTTCGAAGAATTTTTTTTTAGAAAATTATTGCGTTAATGCTAAGGTACAAGATTTGCTCTGATATCTCATGTTACCAAAACTTAAGTGCTAATGATTATAAATTGTAATGGAAGTGAGGTAGAATGAATTACCTCTAACCATTGATGTCGAATATTGAAAAGTGAAACTGCTCTATACAACACATCTAAAATTATTTGAGAGCTTCTAATGTTCCGTTCTCTTTCCAAAATGATGATGATTCTTTCTATATGGAGTTTTAGTTAGCATTGGGCACCTAAATCTTGTATTATATAATGATTATCGACTCATCACCGAGATATCTGAATAATTTGGTTATTAGGAGATAATAAATTTATCTTAAATATAATGAATTTTATCTTAAAGATAATAAACTTTATCTTAAAACAATTATAAATCCCTTAACTTAAAGATATGATATTGACAATATCCAATGGAGATAAATTTCATATTATTTTAGAAATATTTCTCACAATCTTGTCTCTATCACTGTGATAGACATTTTTTGTATTACGTTTTACATAAAATTATTTTGGTTTATGAATTATCCAATTATGTAATATTTACGTAAAATTTACAATTTTGTGGATAAAATTTAATATATATGTATATATCATGGAAACAAATTTTTTTTTGGATATGCACAGATTATTAGTACATAAGATGCATCATTTATAGAGAAGGATTTCCCAAGTAACACATGACTTCCAAATTTTATGACATTTCAAAGTACACAAGACTATTAGTTAATAACTTACCCCTTGTTTGAAAGGGATTCAAATAATATTTTATTTCATTTTTAAGTGAATTTCTTTATTTTATAATGTGTGGATATAAATTTTATTTTATTTTATTTATAATTTCTATTTTAATTATATTTGTATTATTATGAAATCTATCAAATTTATTAAGGATTGTACTAAAATTTATTTCATTTGGTCTCAAATACATGTTATATAAAAAAATTTACTCTCAGTTTAACATTTTATTCATCACAATATGATTAAAATTTATTTTTTAATTAAATTATATGTATTTTTTAATATATTTTAAACAAAAAAAATTACTTATAAATAAATCAAAATAATTATATTTAATATAATTTTCAAATAATAAAATTCATTTCTAAATTAATTGAAATCAACTATGCCCATTTTATTAGATTGCCAAAATTCCTCCCGTCTTGCATTTTGGTCCAATGCAGTTTTTGTTGAATTTAGTGTTCTTCCAAGAAGGGCTTGGACTGCACTTACCAACCATGCAACTCTACTAATGTCCAAATCAAATTGCAGATTGCACATTAACGTCTCTCATAAAAATTCAAATACGTTCCCTTGATGAGTTACTATTTATTTTGAGATGGTTAAATTAAAAAAAAAAATTTATTAGATGTTTATCATAAAATTGTTTGTTTAAATTATAACATGAGTGTTAATTTTTATATTAATTATTATTAATAATTATAATTTGAATTTCATTTTTAATTGATTGTTATTATAATTAATAAAATAATTAATACATATGCCATAATTTAAATAAAAAGAACTTATAATTAAGAAATTTTATTTAAATTTTGTGTACACGATTGATAAATATATGTAAAAAAAAAAAATCCTCTAGAGCTCTTATAGTTTTCTAATTCTGTTAGTTTTGAATTATAAATAACATGATTTAGAATTGATGGAATTGATGGGTATCTATGTTGCAAACTTAATGGGAGTATTTCCTATTTTTATTGAAAATGAAAATAGGAAATAAGGTTAGAAATATATTTGATTTTATTTTATTAAAAATATTTTTGTAAAATATTTCTTAAAATAGATTGAAAATTAAAAATAAAAAAAATTATTTTCATCATTTTTATTTTTAAAAGTTGAAAATACAGTGATATTATTGTAATTTTTTAAAATTTTTAGTTAATTGAAAATGAAGAAATCAAATATATTTTTATTATTTTCATTTCTTAGAAAAAAAAATAATAATCAAATCAAACATTTTTTCTACAATATAAAATTCTGAAAATAAAAATCATTTTCAACAAAATAAAAATAAGAAAGCCTTTTCATAAGTCGTTATGTAATATATTTTATAGAAATTATGAGGGAAAACAGAGAGCCTTGAGTTTAGGGTTTCGATGATTTATTGCGTTGGGTTGAACAAAAGAAAGTGTTATAAAAGTCAATAGTCAATAAAAAATCATTGGTGACAGGAATACAAGTTGACCTACTAGATTTTGAAAACCAAACACAAAAAAAAAAAATGATAATATATTAATTTCACTCGTGAGTTAATATGTGTGGTTAGTTTAAATTTAAATTATAATATAAAAATCTTGTATTTTTTTTTGAAAAATTTATATTTCAAATCCAAATAAATCTTCATTAACAAATGTTATAAAATTAAAATCACTTTTTTTTCTATATCCGAAGCAAGTTGCAAATAATTTAATTTTCAAACTTGCATGTCTTAGATGGAGGTTCTTATGTTTTTATGCAAATGCGTGTTTTGTGGAAAATGAAGACAGAAAATAGAAATAAAAGACAATAGAAAATGGAAACATTTTTCAACACTGAACAGCCATTTATGCTTCCTTTCTCTCGCTCCTATTCAAGAACTTCTATGATTATTCAATAAATGTATATTTTAAAATGAATTATTTTGCATTTCAATGGAATTTTAAGTGTGTTCAGCAGCTTCAACTATTTTTTCATAAAAAAATTCTTGTTAAATTTTTTTTATATAATCGTAAACTTATAGTTATATATATATATATATTTAGAAATACTCCAAATTCATTTTCTATTTCATTTTCTTATAGTCTATCAATTAACATAATTTCCATTTTCAGGGCACGAATGCGAAGGAGTTCAAAGAGAGGAAGTTCCTGGCGCTTGTCCATTGAACCCTTTTCTCAGAAAAGTTCTAATATAAGCCGTAGGTTGCATCCTCCTGGCAGCCAATCGCCTCTCCCAGAAGCCGTTGACTAGACTTTTTTGCCCGTTAGACACGACTTTTTCTTTAATATGAAACATGTTACTTTCATAAATTTCATTCGTAATTAATTTTAAAGCAATTTAATATTTTTATTCTTAAAATATTACTCATTTTCTTATTTCATTTTTTTGAAAATTATTTTTTAATTTAATTATTTAATATTTTAATTTAAGTCAATTAAATCATATAATTATATAATTTATTAATCAATGATGAAAATACTGATATATTTGATCATTAAAAAAAATATTTAAACTCGATTAATTTTACATTTTTTAAATTCTTTAACATCAAATTAAACATTTGAAATGGATTAAAATTTTCCTTAATATAAATAAAATCAACAAATATTCTTCTCCATAATAGTAATATTTTATTATTTTAGAAGTGTGAGACAATAATAAAAATTATAATAGTAATCATATTTAAAATATAAAGATTCAACATGGAATATGAGAATAAGCATCCGGTTGTTAAATTACTGGTTAAGTTTTCTTTGGTTTTTAATATGATTGACATGCAACTTTTTAGATAAAGAATTATGATTTTTTTTTTTTTTTTTACAAAATGAGACCAGAAAATTGATGATCGGAGATAGTGCTCTCTTGTCATGAGAAAAAAAATTACTTTATTTATCTTTTTTTCAAATTTTATTGGATAAAAATGATATCTCTTTTTATATTAATAAATTTATTTATTTTTTTAAGTCTATAAATTTTTCTCTATCATCATTAATGTTAAGATGACAATTCTTTTTAATTATTTCAATTTTTTTTATTACTGATTTAATTGTTTCAAATTAAATATCAAAAGATAAAATTAAAAAAAATATTTTTAAAAGATAAAATTGAAAAATTTAATACCTTTTGAAAATAAAAACATTAAATTATTCTTAATTTTATAATTATATATATCATAATTTAAATTAAATGTATGGCATCAAGATCATGAGTGATTAATACTTTATAAATTGAGACGATGACCAAAGGAGTCATGTTATATTAGTGATATGATGCTTAGAAGAAATGAAGTAAAAATAAGATTTATTAAAATTGCACCTCAATGACCTCACCAATAATATATATCCAAGTTTCGAAATTGTACTACGTGCATGAACTAAACAAGTGATTAAAATAGATGGAATGATAGTTAAACAAATGAAAATAATAATATAGGATCACCTATTTGACAGTATGCAGTATGAAAGGAAAAGAAATTAAATAGTTTTATTGCACTAAAATTAAAGAAAAAATTTATTATGCACCACTTTTTACTAATATAAAGTTATACTATTAAATAAATAATTCAGATTTCTTTTTGAAATTTGATAGAATAATTATATTTATGTATAATTTTTTAAAATAAAATCTAAATAATCTATTTAGTGATATAATTTTACATCAATAAAAAAATGATACATAATAACCTATTCTAGGATTAAATTGCAAGACTCCTTCATCTTATTAAATAAAAATCACCCAAGTGGCCTTTTTTTTTTTTCAAAAGGTAAATTCAACTGGAATTCGTGAAGTCGATCTATTTTTATTTATTTTTCTTTGATTAAAATATATTTTATTCTTTAATTTTAACGTCTTTTTTATTCTTGTTTTTTAAGAATTATTTTAAGTAAATTTGTTGAAAAACGAAGCTTTCTCTGCAATTAACTGGAAGGATCTTAACAGTAACAGGAATCTCTTGGTCATGAATGAGGAGCTAAGATCCCAATTGTAGTGTTTTACCGTTTTGTAAAGTTGGCATAGAATGTGTAAGAGTCTTTTTGGCGTAAGTAGCTGAAAAGCTAGCTGATAGCTGATAAGTTAGCTGTTAGCTGTTTTACTAGCTGCTAGCTGCTAGCTGCTAGCTGTTAGCTGTTAGCTGAAAGCTGATAAGCTAGTTGATTGTATTAGAAGTGTTTGGTAAAATTAACTGTTGACTTAACTCATAAATGTAAAATGACATAAAAGAATATGTTAATATCATTAGATATATGAAATATATTATTTTTATTTTGATATTGAGACCAAATTGATATAATTAAAATATTCA
>JANHAO010028524.1:0-10583 GCA_026873985.1 Saraca asoca
TATAGAAGAAGGAGAGATGCTATGCATTAAATGTTAACTACAGTTGTGTTACATCAATTAAATGAGAAAAGACACTAAGGAGTCCATACCTCGGCAATGGGTCGTGAGATAGGCTTTTTTAGGCCGACATGTAGGCATGTAACTGTCGTTATGTCAGGCAGGGTGCCTTGCTATCTCAAGCGAGGGCTTCTCGGGGGAAGCCGCTTAGGCTTGTTGTAGTGAGTAGGCAAATTCGAGCGGAGCGATCGCAAAGTTGACATTTGAGCCTATTGTCGCTGAGTGGCGCCGTCGCCGGAGAGTGGCCCTTCTGGCCATGGTTGAGTGAAACGAGCGAGGCAGAATTTGGCGCTCATTGCGCTCACTGTCATTTGTCTGAACTTTCGGAGGCTTTTTACTTGAACTGAGGACTGGTCCTCGGTTCCTCAAGGATTCGTCCTCGCGAGGCCATTGGCTGCCATTCTTCACACGCCCTTCTTGTGATCGAACCTAGCTCTAATACCAAAAATGCTAGAGAAATATGCAAAATCATGAAAGTTTAATATAAGTTGGATTTTTTTTTTCAAGGAAGCAGAAACATTGTTATGTAGAGAAAGGATAACCTGTTAGATGATTTTATTGAATGGAAAGCATGTCTATTTATAGATTTACAAGATAACGTTAACTAAATAACCACAATCAGAAAAAATCTCAACTAACCCTAATTGATCTGAAACAACTAAACCAGTAAATCAGAAAATCAAGCCTAAGTTTAAAAACGTTAAAAAAACAAACATGACTAAACCAACAAGACTTAGCCAAATCCACGTGCAACTTTTAATCACTCCTCAACATCACATGCTCTCGTTGACGGACCAAGTGGCCGGCACTTCATTTACGAGTGGTCTAGGCTTTCACGAGGCGAGCCTTTGAAAACGGTGCCGTCCCATGACCGGAGTGTTCTTTACCGTGCCGCAGAACCTCTAATGGCGGTGGCTCCAACTCCATCCTTTGATCCCATTGAAATCTCCAATCCTCCGCTAATACTTGGCAAGAATGATAATTCCGAGGAAAGAAGGAACCACGGTGGCTATCTTGAAGCTGGCTGAAAGCCAAGTCGAGAGGTTGAAGAAGATGGCCGACGAGAGTTGGGATAGGCGCAACGGCCGTTGTTTTACACTGTTCGAAACCCTAGCTGGTCATGTTTGGAGAAGCGCGTGCAACACGTGTGGGCACAAGCAAGAGCAACCTCCTTGCATTGCTATTTCTGTTGATGTAAGGAATCGTATGCAGGCGCCATTTCGGAGAGGATATTTTGGGAATGCGATTGTGCAGCCGTGACTAAAGGTTTTTCGGGCGATCTGGCGTCGAAACCGTTAGGTTACGCAGCGGGCAGAGTAAGGATTGCGGTTGAGAAGGTCACGGATGGCTGTGTGAGGTCTATCATTGAGTTCTTGCAGAATAGGAGGATTTGGTTTAGTTCCAAGAGCTTCACAAACAAGAGAACGAGGAAGGGCTTTTTGTTGGGAATCCAAATATGTCAGTGGTGCGTTGGCTAACGTTAGAATTGAGTGGGTCTGATTTTGGATGGGGAAAAGAAGTTTTCATTGGAAGAGGATATGATGATAGTGACAGGCACTCTTACATTATTCCAAGTCGTGAAAGTGACGGTTCTGTTTTGGTTACCATATGTTTGCTGGTGGCTCATATGGATACAGGAGCACATTTATGAAGACATAATGTATACAGAGCTGTAATGCGATTAGAGTCATGGAAACATACTGATAAATTTTTGTAACAATATGCATAGTTTCTTCCATCTAGTTGGAAAATTTTGACAATGTAGAAATGTACATCTTAGCATAATTCAAAATCAAAGAAGCAGTATATAAAAAAATATAGATATTTAACGTGGTTTAGTTTTTAGCCTATTTTACGAATGAAGACAATACACAAATTTTACTAAAGAAAAAGGAAAGAATATAAATGGCATAATAATTCTTAAACACATATTCCATCTAAATGGAAAATTTTGACGAAGCGGAAGCATACATGTTTCTATAATTCAAAATCAAATAAACAGTAAATAAAAAAATACAGATATTTAACATGATTTAACTTTTAGCCTATCAAACGAAAATAAAAAATAAATTCCACTAAAGAAATAAAAAAGATTACAAATGGTATAACAATTTTCTAGCACATATTCCAAATACACCAAAAAATATCTTATACTGTATATGCTTTTCATTTATAAAAAACATTAAAAAAAAGGAGCTAATTGTAGGATCTCCCATTGGGGATTACAAAAACAAACTCTCTTGCCCTCCTTCAAGTAATTATAAGCCAAATTCCTTACCAAAAGGTAAGCCTAACTTGATTCTAATATTAAATAATAGGATAATTTAATTATAGTCCTTATTTAATTAAAATTCAAATTTGAATAAGATGAAAATATAAATAGGTAATTATCATATTTTACAAAGATAGTATTTAGGTCAAAATCCCAACAATCTCTACCTTGACACATATTTCATTATCCCAAAAGTCTTCAAACATCAAATCAAGATGTGCATCAAATTTGCTTCATTGTCTTTGCAAAGAGTTCTTTAAACAAAATCACTAAATGCATACAAAATAGAGTTGTTGCTCAAATAGAATCCAGACTTGATACAAAACTTCAAAGTGAATCTGTATTGATACATCTTTAATGAAAGTAAACATAATACTCAAACTAATCAAGATCAGCAAATTTAGGTAAAATTTGAATTATAACCTACAACTAATAGAACTAGGTTCTAATACCACTTATTGGGAGGCAGAATCAAAACAAGAACTCAAACCTGACAAAACTAGGCTCTGATATCATTTGTTAGGAACTTTTAATGATATAGAAGCATACATGTTTGTATAATTCAATATCAAAGAATCAATAAATAAAAAAACACAAATATTTAACATGGTTTGGCTTTTAGCCAACATCATGGGTGAAGACATGAAACAAATTAATCCCAATAAATAAACAAGAGTATACAAATAATATAATAATTCTCAAACCTACATTCTAAATACACCAAAAAAAAATATCTTACAATATATATGCTCTTCACTTTTAATAATCACCAAAAAAATAAAAACTAATTATGGGATTCCTGTGAAGAATTACAAAAACAAACACTCTCACCCTCCCTCAAATATTTATAAGCCAATATCCTTAATAAAGGATATGTTTCATTTAATCTCAATATTAAATAATAGGATAAGTTGATTATAGTACTTATCTAATCAAAATTTAAATTGAATATAATGAAAACATAAATTAGTAATTATTCAATTTTATAAAAATAGAATTTGGATCAAAATTCTGACATATCCAATAGCAAGAGATCAATTATAATTTTTTAATGTCTTGAAAGTTATGAAATACAATTTTCAATACACATTGTCTCATAAAGCTAACATATGGATAACCAGTCTAACAACTAGTCCTTTCCTATTGAGTGAGAGTAAGTACACATATTTTAATTATAATATACAAGTATTTTAATTCTTTAAGATAAATGTACAATATAAAAAGACTAATAAATAACCTTATTTTTTTTTAAAAAAAAAGAGTTGAAGTCAATTGATATGTTTGAATATTTATTAAATTGATAACAATAAAATTAAAAAATAATAAATATATTCTTAATTTTTTTAAAATGATAGATAAAAATGAAAAAAAAAATGAGTTGTGCTAGAACTTGCTGTATATTTAAATTATACCACGTGCTATTCTCAATGTTCTCGGGTCCGAGTCCAACCATTGGCCCAGCTCAATCGAGGTCCGACGAGACAGATGGGTCGAGTCTCATATGATAACCGGATGGGGGAGTAGGATCCAGTTTGACTCGGTCAAACCCACTTAAAGTTGACTGATACGATAGCATTTTGCTTCGATAAATTAGAAAATTGACTGTAGCTAGATTCAGACCAGGCACAAGAGAGTGAAAGCCCTAATTAGCTACAGCTGGACTGAGCTTACTTTTTGATATATTTGTCCACAACGGTATATTTATTATAGATTATAGCTTTCTAATTTTTATGCAACATATATCTATATTCTAGCTTGTAATATAATATAAATTGACCATAAATATCATTTTATCATGAGTTTTTTAATAATTTATTTTCTTAAAATGCTTAATGAAATTCAATATTTTTATAGGTGATGAAATTAAAATAGCCAAAATTTATATAGGTAGTTGGATAAATATATATGTACGTGTAATGATATATATTCTCTAACTTGATCATTAATCTAACTTTTTGAACCGGTTCAAACTTTAACCTGCTGCTAATTTAATTCAAAATATTAGGTCTTATTTCATTTAATAAATAAATGCTAATGATAAAATTTTGTGGTTCTCAATATATTAAAAATTGTAAAATTACATTCTTAATGCACATGGGTCTTAAAAGATTGACAAATAAACAATAAATTAACAATTGATCTTTATTTATTGGGTGAGAGTAAAAATGTGTATTATAATTAAAAATACAAGAAATTTTCTATGCCACACTGCACTTATTGCTCTCACATCATGAGTTTATCCCTTGTGAGGATAACATGACACACTACAAGAAATGGGAAAGTTTCATGGCAAACCTTGAGAAAGGGAGTCGGAAAAAAGAGACAGTTTAGATGCAAAAATTTTTAGATTTATCATGATTTCAAGTCATCAAAATTTTGAATTTTTCAATTTTTCATGACTATAAACCTTAGGAAATCTCAAAAATTGTGCCTATCTAGCTAAAACCGTGGCGGGAGAGTTAGAAAACCTGGGTTAAAAGGGCTCAACCCCTTATTTTCTTCTTCCTTTCCTTCTTTTCTCTTCTCTCTTTTCTAAGCCACCGTCATTGCCAACTGCCAAACCCCCATTTGTTACAATTTGGGACGAATTTTCAGTCACCAGAGTGCTTTGCATCTCTTTCCCTTGTACAATTAAGTCATTTTCTATGGGATTAGATTTTATTATTTTGCAAATATGTGTGATATTAACTTAGATTTGTTATATGCATTTTTCGTGTTTATTTTCCTTGAGATTACTGGAGATTGAAGTGTCATTTGAGTTTTAGCTCATTACAAGTAAATGTACATTTTTTTTGGCCAAATATTCATTGATTTTAATTGTACGTTGGATTAAGTTTATGTTAGGAAAAAAAATATGATTTAATTTTGATTAAAGATAATTAATTTTACTAAAAATATAGTGTAGATTTGTATGAATGTATATAGTAGCACTACAAAAAAACTCTTAAAATAGCGGCGATTACATATTGTATATAGTGGTGATTATAAGAACTATTAGAAAATATGGCGTCAGGTTGACATTAGCAGCGATTAAAAAGAATCATAAAAAATTGCATTTTTTAGAAATTTGTGAATTAATTTAGCAACAGTTTATTTAATTGCCGCAATGTTTATTATAAAAATTTTCAATATAATTTAACAACATTAAGTAATCGTCGCTATTATTTTAAAAAATACATTTAATTTTGCTAATTTTTTTATTTTTTGTTTTAATGTAGCAACGGTTAAACAAGCCATCGCTTTTTTTTTTTAATTTCTATTTTAATGTAGCGACGGTTGTTTAACCGTCGCTAAATTTTTGTAATATTTTTTTTTAAAAAAATTCAATCTTTTTATTCCATTAGTTAATAACACTAATTATCTCTATAAAATATAAATGCAAACTCATAGTGCAATAAAAATAGCATTCATTCAAATATAATAAAAGTGACATTCATTCAAATAAAATATAATATTAATTGACTTCACATTCTAATCGAAAACTATTTAAAACTAAAAATACAATAAAATCTAAGGAGATTAGCTAGGATCAGTGACATTTCTATCTTGATCGCTCCCTCCTGAAAATCTCCTTGCATGTATAGGTAAAAATTGATCTGTCAAATTAACATCAACCCCATCCTGAAAAGAAAAAAATAAAAAAGAATATCTTATACTGAAGAATTACTTACGAATTCGAATATGGAAAAACAATAATTCACTTGTGCCATAGTTTAGCAAAATTCTGCTTTGAAAACAACAATTCAATTACCCATAAAGTAACACAATTATACCATAGTTTGGCATACATATATAGAAATCCAACATCATATTGGTCCAATTATGCAGAAAAATAACAATTCAAGTATGTAGAAATTGGTCCAATTAGGTAGAAAAAACAAAGATACAAAGACAGCATTACAAGGATCCAGTTAAATATGAATGTGGTAAATAGGACAGATACAAAAACTTAAAGCTCATTTCCAAACTGAAGGTAGATTACACTAGAATGCAAGGCATCCATATGCAGTGTTGCTTGCATATCTACATCAACAAAATTTCATATTTGGCAAAAAACAAACAACTTTTACACAGCAAACAAATACACAACAAATACAGTTAGAATAACAGATTTGACCAAATTTTACACATAATACCTATTGGTCAGCAGACGGTTGACTGGACAAATAGGATGGAGTGCAGCCGCTCATGCACTTGATGTAGTCTATAATGGTTTGCATATGTGCCTGTGTTTTAGCCAATTTCTCCTTATTTTGATATAACTCTGATGTAAGCCTATGAATTTCTTGATTCACAGTATTGGAGCCTAATGAACAGCTGTCACCTCCTCTTTCAAAACTGTTCCCTAACACGTTAGTAGGACAAACACCCATGTCTAGTCCTCAGACACGACCTGGGTACTCATTTTCAAACACTTGCCCAAAAGCATCATTTAGGGAGATTACTAATAATTGTGTTTAGTCTGTTTGGCTCAAGGCTTTTTGCAATTTTTCCTAAGTAAATAATAAAACATAGGTATCAATATTAATTGATTACTATATCGAAAGTTTTAAAGTTCAATGAACCCTCACCCCTATGCTCCTTGCCTCATCATTCACGTATGAGCCATTATTTCTCCTATGGACAACATCCTACAACTCTACCTAGCCAACAAAATATTGTATCTCCTTCTCCTAACATTTAAACAAGCAAAAAAGAGTTATTTCATAAGTAAATCTTAATTGTATTCACTTAAATTAGACGGCTATGCCACCATTTCATCCTTTTTCTGTGCAAATGTTTTTGACCCTGCAGTGTGAGGAAAGGTCTGTTTGCTTCTATTCCGTGCATTTTGCCTGCACATTTCCAGCATGAAGAAACTTAATTACTCATTCAGCCATCGGTACAGACATAATTAAATTCAATCATTTTCACATACTAGAATTAAATAAACTACTAACCTTGTATTTTTGTTTATCCCGGATGAGGAACAAACCTCTCCATTACTCTCTTGAAATGCTCGTGGGGTAGTTTTGTTCAATATTTTTGCTCCAAAGTCAGGCTGGGGTCATAATGTTTGTTGTACAAGGTGTTGATGGTAAAATTTGACTTTGTGGACCCAGATCTTAGTCAACACCTGGAATGTTAGTTACAAGTGTGTGGACAGATAGGAAGAAGAATGAAGAAAGAGAAGAATAGGCACCAGGAGCATTTTTTATTGTGGTTTGGCTAAAGCCAGTTTAGCCCCAATGTCCCCATTAATTGTATTTGCCTTTAGGCGGTGGTTCTCACTATTCAAACGGGCAAAGTTTTAGCTCACAAGATTTCCCTCAAGCCTTTCTCTCTTAGTATTTTGATAAAGCTTCTACATGTGCTCCCGAAAGTCCCTTTTACAATGGACTGACCTCTTATTTATAGAAGTAGGGGAGGTTACAATGGTAATTTCCTAATTTGTATATCAGTTATATCATGTAGCTATTTCGTATAGACAATTTAAACCCTATTTTATGAGGTGTATAGATGAGTGTCTCCCTTTAGGGGCTGGTCTACTGGTTGAAAAAATGTGCTCTTGACTACTAATTAGACCTAGCTATACCTCAAGATGAGTGACCTCTCATTTGATGGGGACATGAGTCATGTGATTTATGGCACTACAGGCTGACCTAAGCTCGAGCTCGCAAGGTGGGTGCTCTAGATATAGTTCACTACTCTTGGCGACTTGAGATTAGTTCCACCTGGCGAGTGGGGACTCCTATCTCTGAGCTTGTCCCATGCCCTGTGTGTGAGCCGATGTCCCTTCTTCATAAGTTTGATACTTCTGAGTGATCGGGAGCCCTTCTTAGTTGGACTCGTCTCATTGTGCCCACACTGGCCCATCTAACAAATATCGGAAATCACTCATAGCATATGCCCCCAACTCTCAGTTCACTTTGCAGACTGGGAGTCGCAACTTGTTGATTAAAGCTGGGGAGTATAATATCATCATTCAAATTCTCACTTTGTCTTTTTATCTGTGCCCATCATCATTATTTTCATTTATTGTGTGCATCTTCCTAAAACTATCATTTCAGCAAAAGCTGAGCTCAGAAACTTTTCAGGACTATTGAATTTCAAGCGATCGACTAATTTTTAAATCAGACAACTGAGTGATTGATACTATAAAAAGTAGGATAAAACGTTCATCCCCTTCTCATTCCTTCATTTTGGTACTTTTTACCCTCGGACCTTCGAACAGTAGTTGCCGACCTTGTCTCCCAACTCAGTGGATTCTTGCTTCACTGTAATGGTTGACCGACCATTTTTTAGTGGAATCTTCCTCCTTTTTGATCATTCTAGGATTTGCTTCGCTCCTTTGTCATAGTAAGCTCTCCTGATCTTTTGCTTTTTTGGGTTTTTGACGTGGTTTTGCCTAATTTGATAATGCATGCTAACTTGCTGCTGAGCATTTTGCTTGTGGGTCCATAATCTATAGCTTATCAGTTTGAATTATTAGTGGTTCAATCAGGCTTTATTAGTTAAACCCCTTTTAGGTTTTTGATAGTTTTAGAGTGTGTCTCGATGGCTCAGGGTGTATTATGGTTTGCTGCATAGAAAAATTTATTCAAATAGTTATCTTAAGAAGGTTTTGCCTTTAGTGGCTTGACCAGTTTCCTTTTTCTTTCATATTTTGCATAGTTAGCAACCCATAGATGTCGTGGTCACCGAATAGGAAGTGTCGAGCCTATATCCCCAGCTAGCAGTGGGGAGCCAATGCATCCCTTAGTTAGTGTGGCCTCTAGGCGCAGCGAGGTCACTAAACAGCCCCTCCCTCAATCTGAACCTAGCGCTAGACAACTAGTTGTTAGGAGTTCTTCAGATTGTTCACTTTTCAAGCATCATCCGTCAACCATCGAGCTGCATAAGCTCGCAGGTATATTGAAAAGCTTCCACATTCCCAAAGGTTGCCGCCTTATGGCACCTTCTCCTAATAACCACGCAACTCATCCACCTTAGGGGTTTGTCGTGATCAGCCCCTATCACCCCGATGCTGGGCTTAGATTCTCGGTCTATCCCTTTATAATCAATTTGTTGAATAAACTTAAGCTTTCCCCGTCATAGCTGACCCCAAATTCTTATACCCAGCTTGTCTCCTTAGCACTCATGTATTTGAGGAGCAACCTTCCTCCCCCATCCGTGAAGGTTTCATGCCATCTCTTCAGCATGAGAAGTACGAGCCCCCCAAACAGAATCTATTATCTTTTAGCTTGAAATTCTAAGTTTAAAGGGGCTTTGCCTCAGGGAGAGGCTAAGGATAAATCAAATGTCAGGCAATACAAGACCTAGTAGTTCTACATCTCATGCTCATCCTTGCATTCTCTTTGCAATTTTGACTTTGTTTTGACTTCAAGTAAGCTAGCTGTGATTATGCAAGCTCTCATGATTTCACATCTTGTTTCTATTATTTCATCTTAGTTTTATAGTTGGGGCTGGCAAAGTAAAGCCAACACTTGGAATAGAGGAGGCTGAAGTGCTACATTGGTTTGCTGCTATCGATGATTTACAAAATAACTTCAAGTTTGACGATGACCTCCAATAAGCTCATGGGTTAGCTTCAGCACGGAACGTCAAACTTACTACAGAGATTGGGCCTTGCTAGGTGTAAGAAATTGGGCTAGCTTGCTTCGAAGACTACGAGGAGATGGTGAAGTTATTTTTTCAAAGTCTGCCCCTTGATGAGTTTGAGGAGCTCAAGGTCATTGTAACTTCTCTAGGTTCCGCTATTGCGACAGCTCCCACTTATCCAAATTAGTCTCTTCTTGAGGTGAATGTAAGGCCCCTTCTAGAGCCAACTCTTCCCCCTCATCATGAAGTGATCAAGGCGGCGATGGCTACAACTTCATCTAGCCTTTGCTAAGAAACAAAGAATAAGTAAGAGGAAGGAAGTTGCTGGTGATTCGAAGCGAACGGCTCATGGGGATGCAGCAAAGGAGCATTGATGTGCACAAACTTTTTGTACGTTTTAAAATAATCGCAAGCGCACGGTGTAGGTGTAGTAAAGAACCGGCGAATACGGGTTGATCCCACAGGGAAGTTTCACTTCTTGTTAAATACAAAACCTTTATAGTTTAACTATCCAGATAGATTAAAGAATAGAGAGAGTAATAGAAAATAAAGAATAATAAAGGATGCTTATAAGATAAAGGATGCAAGGATGTAGACTAAAGAAAGTATTAAATACAAAAAGGCCTAGGATTAGGATTTACCTTACCTTATGAATTCTTCGGCAAATAACATA
>JANHAO010028525.1:0-10581 GCA_026873985.1 Saraca asoca
GTTAGTAAGCTCTACTTTCACTCTAGATTTGATCTAGGATGTTTTGAGACCTCAAACCAGTGGATCTATGGGAGATTTGCTCAGCTAAAAGGGAGAAATTTTTTTGAAATTTTTAGCCCTTACTACCCCCTTTTGGCCAAGCAGACCTATAAGCTGGGCCAATCTCCTTTATTCAAAAAACTCTGATCTCCCTAGTAAGCTCAGCGCTCTGTGCTAGAGCTAATCCATATGTATAAAGGAGGTTTTCATTAAACTTGAAATCATTCTTCAGATCCTTGGAAGTGGCAAACTGGCACAGCACCTCGACCTCCTTGGCTTCTAGCATCGGCTTTACCTTGTCTGCTCTAGCTACAAAGAATGAAGCAAAGTGTCAGAAGCGAAACAACGAAGCACAATAGCTTGCGCAATCATAGTTCACTTATAGGGAGTGATAACAAAATCAAAATTACAAAAAGGACGCAAGCATGGGCACGAAATATGGAACCAACGAGTTTTGTATTACCCAACATTTGATTTTCCCTTAGCATCCCCTTGAGGTAAATGCTCTTGAACTCGAAATTCCAAGCTGAAAGATAATAAATCCCATCTGGGAACTTGTACTCCTAATACTAAAAAGGTGGCACAAAACCCTTGCGGATGGTGGAGGAAGGTTACTTCTCAAGTACATAAGTACCAGAGAAGTGAGCTGAGTATAAGAGTTTAGAGTTAGTTGGGAGGGGGAAAGTTTCAATTTGTTTAATAAGCTAATAATGAATGGGTGAATAGGGAATCTGAGCCCGACATCAAGGTGATGAAGGCTGATCGTAATAAACCCTCGAGGTGAATGAGCCGCATAATTGTCAAGAAAAGGTGCCATAAGACAACAACCTTTGGGTATACGATAGCTCTCTACTATGCCCTCGGGCTTGTGCAGCTCAATGGTTAAAGGATGATACCTGAAAATTAAGTGATCTGAGGGGCCCTTAATGATCTGTTTGACCTTTAATATTGAGCTAAACTTTCATCTGTTCTCATGTACTATGCATTAGAGTCATCTCCTTCATAAGTGTAATGCTCTTTATACTTTTGTCACTATGACCACTATGTTGAGAAGGATTCATATACCTCTTTAAAAGGAAAAAAAAAATGAAAAAGAAGTTAACCTTACATAGTAATAATTTAAGGAGTATGCCATCACCATATCAAAGCAAAGATTAAGAAGTATCTTAGGAAACCATAATTATATCAAGGTAAATAAGATTCATTATAAGTCTATCTGAGTTCAATTAAGGTTTTGACTTCTCAATATCAATAATATATGCTCAAATTTTCCATACTCTAAATATTTAGAACATCTGGTGGTATAAATATATATATGCTTAGATACAACCTTAATATCAATAATATGTACTTAATCACAATGAACCTAAAAATATCTTTTTTATCTGAAACAAATTCACAATGTCCCTAAGGACAACAAAAAGCATAATTCAAGCTAAAATCATGCAAAATCAATAAAATTTGGCTAATGAAATTTCTCAGTTACCTTATAAGCATAGTATTCAATTTTATACTTTGTACCTAATTCTACAAGAAGGCATTTGGTATTGCTAAAAATGGCATTCACATAAGGAAATTTTTAAAATGAGAAGTGGTTGTGTTTGTTTCTTTGTGTTCTAGCTCCTCCAACATACAAAGAAGTATAGTATGTCCAACCTAGTGGAACACATATTTTGGTTAAGGCAGTTTGTATTATAGTCAAAAGCCATAAGACAAATCCCAACAACATTAACTCTGAAAACACATCAACAAACAAAAAATATATAAAAGTAAAAGAAAACTCATTTTTAGATCAAAATTCTTAGCAAACCCATTTTTACATGGTGATTTGATTTGCTAGTCTGTGATACTTTACCTTGCTAATTTGAGATTTTTTTGTCGATTTTTATCAATGAAGATATTCAATTTGAAACTTTGCATCCCAGATTTTTCACTTGAACATGAATAGTTTTGCTCTTGAATTTGCAATGTATTATTTGAATGGTTAACTATGCACATTGTTCACCTTAATAAGGAAGATGAACATGAGAGAGAGGGCACAACATGTGATATGATTGGGAAAATTGGAGCCCATATTTTTTCTTGAAGTTTGAACCATATGGACAAGAACAATTACCACTTGTGTGGATAATAAGAAAATGATCGTGATACTTGTTATAATAACGGGACCCATCTAATTATGATTGAGGATTAAGTTTTCATATTCTTTAAGAATTAGCCTATGATGTATAATGACAATGATGTGTGATATATGTGATAAATATGATATAAAATATATGTAAATGGTAGATGATGTGATAATGTGATAAAAATGATGCTATTAAAATACTTGAAAATTTCCCATAAAACATGGGATGAAAAAAGACGAATGATTGTGATTGTGAAAATGCAATTACTATGAGTGGTATTATGGTATGAAGTTTGATAATATATACAAGATATTGGAAAGCAAGTGATAATCGCTATTGGCATTATAATCATTTACAATGATTATAAAGTTTGTTTATGCACATGAGACATGGTATGAGATACAATGTTATGAATGATATGAGAATGATTCGATAAGGCAGGAGATAATGAATTGGATCTTGAATCTACACTTTCCAAATGGTAGAAGGGCATAAGGTGGGTGCTGTGGGGATAAGGTAGGGTTTGTGCGAGTTATGACTGTAATAGGGTAACAAGAAGGCTTAAATTACTTTTCTTTATTATGTTGTTTATTGGAATTGTTATTCAAATACATTGAAATGTGATAAAATATGACTTGGTTATTGACAGCTTGAAGCTGTGTAAATAGTATGATTTATAATTGTTATTCTAAGAAATTCTAAAAGAAGATTTAATGTAGTAAGATAATGTGATATAAATTCATGTGAAGACTGAGCCCTGTGAAATGTTAGAAAGTGATATAGTAGTATAACTTAAATATATATATGATTGATGAGAATAGCTTGAGGCGATGAGAAAATCATAGTTCTTTATAGTAAGACAATTTAAAATGTATTATGGTATTACTTAGAGGTTGATCCCCTATGTCTTTATAATGTGTTGGATAATTCTGGCATGAGTTATGCTTTCTGAAGATATGATGTATATCTATTTGGTTAAATGTTAATGAATTCATAAGTTAAATATGAATTTATCTTACTAGGCCCCAAACTCACTCTTCTATGGATTATTTTTTAGATTCTCAAGAATTGTTGTTAACCTACTTCTGAAAAGTAAGGATGGGTGATAACTTCATGGAAGTTGTTGTTGATGTAAATACCACCACAATGAGTTTTTGGAAAGTATGTCTATTTACTTGTTGAACAAAATTTTAAATAGGCATGCACCATGTTTGGGTAGTGCCTTTGTACCTTATAAAAACATGTTTATATATCAATGTTTCTCTTTTCATTTATCATTATTAACCATTTGAGTTTGAGTATATAAAAGTGGAAAATATTAAAACAAGTATAAATTGAAATGAATAATAGAGACATATTAAATGTTAGCGATTATTAATCAAGGATTGATATTCATGTCAGTCATGATTAGAAGCTTAGATTATGACAAAGTTGGTATCAGAGCATGGTCTAGGCTAAATCTATGAGTATAGGCCTACATCTAGAATTGCATAGAGTTCATCAAAGTTATCTTGTGGCAGTGGTTTCATCAAGTATTAATAGGAATAGTACTAGTAGAAAGTGTGCACCCAGGAGCACATATTACTGATACCATTCCTATTGACTTGATAAAATTTGTGTTCACATTAGCAGAGTTAAATAGGAACCTTTGTACATCTTGAAATATGATTAATTTTGTGATGTAGATTATGAAAAAAGCTAGAAGGCTAGAAAGCCAGGAGTCTGAGTTTGGTAATGAAGAATTATCCATTGGACAAACTAGTCCACACCAGGAAATTGGTGATAATCTAGAAGTCCCTCAATGGGTAGAAAATCTATTGCAATAGGCAATGAATCACCTAATACAAACATGAACACAAAATCAAAATCAAGATCAGAATAGAGAGCTCGATAGAGGTACACGAAATGAAAGACATCAAACTCCTCAGGATAGAAATGAGTAATTGAGTAGGTTGAGAATTATTCATGAATTTTTAAAACTAAAGCTACCTTGATATACAAAAATAGATTCTTTATTGTACTCGTATCATTTTCTTGACCAAATCAAAAGATAGGGTAAGATACTACAATGCCCTGAACCTTTATTAATAGAGCTGGTGGGATATTAGCTAAATGATTTGGCTCATTATTAGTTTGTTAGAATTATTGGGAGACAAGCTAATAATGCTAAACCATTAACTTGGGCAACATTCTAAGAAACTTTTACTGATAGATTCCTTCCTCTCGGTGTCTAGTAGACAAATGCTAGAAAGTTTGAAAACTTGAAACAAGAAAACTTATCTGTAAGTGAGCATGAAGTTTAATTCATTCCGCTCTCTTGATATGCAACTCATTTAATTCTTGATGAAACTATAAAGGTAGAAAGGTTTGTATAAAGACTCCATGATTACTATATTGATTGAATCAAAATTGATCTAGATACAATGTACCAACAAGCCATAAATCAAGCTTTGTGAGTTGAATTAAGGTACAAAGAGTGCCACGAAAAAGAGGTGTCCTTTGGTCGTAAGGAGAGAGCTTAAACCAAGAAAGCTAGTGTTGCATCAAGTAGAAAACAAATTCCAGTTCATAGAATACCACCTAATAAGTGGAAAGAAAATCATATTGGACCATCTCAGTCATAGGATCCAGTTATAAGTATTTTCTTATGAATTTGGTATATAAGCTTATGAGTTTAAATTTTGGCAATATTATGGGAAAGATATGTTGAGTGGAGGACGGTGCTAGAATGTATCGAAATAGTGTTTTATGAGGGGAGATAAATATAATTGAAATCTATAAGTGTTGAATTTTGAAGTCAAGTAAATGTTTTAGCTGAGAGTAGAAAAGGTTCCCTCTTTGTTCATTTATATGATTCATTAGTAGGAAATGTATGATAGAACGTGCTTCATTTTATGGTATAATGATAAGAGGGTTAAATTAATGGTTTTGATTGAGTTTATGAGCTATGATTTGGAGGAAATATGATTGAATTTAGATTGAAGTAGTTACCAAATTTTAGATATTCCTTCCTTATTCTTTAATAGGTTATAATATATGCAAGCTACAAAGAGTTGTTACAATTAAAGTTATTATTGTTACTAAATTTGTCTATAAGCAGAAGTTACCAATCCAATATTAGAATGACATTGTTTAAGGTGTTTGATAGGAGGACATGTTGGTCTCTGATATGTTGAATCGAGCCAAAGAGGCAAGTTGTTAGAACCAGATTTGGTAGCAAGTGCTAGTGGGATGGTATAACTAATCCGTAATCAAATAAAGGTGGCTTAAGATAAATGAAAGTTGTGTTTGAGTAAGAAAAGAAGAGAATTAGAGTCTGATGTTGACTTATCAACTGAGATGCAAGGAATCTGCCTGATATTCCTAGTTTTTATAGAAAGGAAATAGGTTTTAGATAAGCTTCATATTGTAAGAAAAGAAATCAAGCTAAATGCTAAGATGGCATATGGAGAGAAACTAATAGTCATTCTCAATTAACAACTTCGAAAACTAAGAATAAAGGAAATTTTCATGGTCAAAGTGATGAGGGGACAATATAATGAGCAAGAAGCCATGTGACAATTAAAACTGAGATAAGAGAGGAATATTTTTGATTATCTATCAAGGAATGAGCACAATGAATAGATGTATAATGATATTTATGGTAGATGACTTTTTTATTAAACCTAATATCATCATTCAGAATTTGAGGACAAATGCTTTTTAAGGGGGGAGAATTTCTAACATCCTAAATTTTCAAAAATGAATTTTAATAATAAAATGGCTTTTCGAAAAATTTGAAAAAGGTAACTTTGAAAAGTTTGAGAATTTGAAACTATAAATTTCAAGATACGAAGTATTTAGGCATAGTAGAAAGAGATTTTATGAATGATAGGAATCTTCAGAAAGTGGAAGTTCTTAATTTGGATGCTCATGGAGCTAAAATTGTGTTTATAGAATTTAATATTTGAAAAAAATTTAGAAAGATTGAAACTAGGGCTATAGGTACCCAACAAGTGTAAACTTAAAGTCATTACAAAGGTAATTAATTTAACTAATTTGTATCAAAATTTCATGGTCACTGGTGATCGGTAAGCATGTCAATTTTGGACTTTAGGTGAAGAAATTGACAAAGTTATCAAACAAAAGAAATTACAAACTTGTTAAGGAAGAAATTCAAAGGGAGTTCACCAATTTTATTTTCATTTTTGTCCCTTAAGAGGTGGCTGCCCTATTCTTTTTAAGCTCATTTCCTATTGCTTCAAGCAACCTTTCATCTTCTCCAAGTTTATTCTTTCACTCTTTATAAGCTCTCCTTCTCTCTACATGTAATCCTTCATCTTTCCATGATAATTTCTAAAATTTGTATAGTTGATTCCTCTCTTCTTTCTCTTCAATTTGGCATCAAAATCTTGTTAATCCATTAAGTAAAAGTTGAATTATGAATTTTTGAAATCTGCTATCACTATTCAGTTCACTATTTAACCTATGAATCAATCTAATTTTTATAGTGTTTTGGAGCTTGAATCTATAAGATATGATTGTTTCTATTAAATGGAATCATAATCTAATCATAAATGATTAGTTGAAAAGGAAAATCCTTGGAAAATCTAAAACCTAATGAGCTCTCCTCTTGTGTTCTTAAAGAATATTAAAGATCTTTGTGAGATTTGTTTGTTTTGTTTGTTTCCAACTGCAAAGGTGAGTAATCCTTACCTTGTGAATTATGATGTTTTCTTTTTTGTGATTAGTTGGTACAAATGGATAGATAAGTGTTTGGTGATTATGTAGCTAAATTTGAGGTTGAATGGATCTGTTGAGATGTTGTTTAGTTTGTTGTGAAAATAACTAAGTTATAAGCTTATTTAAACTTTTAAAACATATTGAAATATGGATTTATAGTAAAAGGTTGAACATAAAGTTGCTTCCCCTATTTTTTACTGTTTTCATGCAAAACCTGCTTATGTGAGTTGAATCACAACCTTTTGAACTGAACCCGCTATCATGCTCACAAAAAACCAGCACTTTTATTCTTACAAATTGACTTGAATTTTGAACTAAATTTGTACAATTTAAATTAATATTTTCTACTTTCTTTTTCAATTATGATCGTGATTTGGATTATGTTTAAATTTGGACTTCTTAAAAGTTTTCAAAAATTGGTGAGTAGACTAGCATTTTCAATTGAATTTTCTCAATTCTACTAGAATTTCTTTAGTAATCTTGATCGTAATTTTGCTTGAATTTCAAATCCAATTCTGCTTGCGATTCTAATCACCCCTCCATAATTTTTCCACTTTTTTCAATTAAATTTCTTTCTCTTTAAAAACTATTCTATTTTTTTGGGGTCTAAACTTACATAGGATACGATTAAGTTGGATAAAACAAATGAGAAGTCTTGAATGAGTAATTTTCAAGTTAATATTAATTTACCTAGTAATTATTTATATACAAATGTTATGGAAGCCATATGGATAGTGATAAAGATAGCGTGACAGAGAATATGAGTTTGAGGCAGTAATGAAATGATAGTCTATACATGGATAATAGGAAAATGATCATGATACTTATTGTAATGACAAGACCCATATAATTATGATTGAGGTCTAAGTTTGAATATTCTTTAAGAACTGACTTGTGATATATACTAATAATGATATGTGATATATGTGATGAATATGACATAAAATATATGTGAATGATAGATGATGTGATAATGTGATGAAAATGATACTATTAAGATACTTGAAAATTCCCTATAAAACATGGGATAGCAAGTGATGAATGACTATGATGGTGAAAATGCAATTACTATGAGTGGTATTGTGGTATAAAGTTTGATAACGTATACAAGATATTAAAAAGTATGTGATGATCACTGTTGGCATTAAAATCGTTATAAATGATTATATAGTGTAAAGCTTGTTTATGTGCATGAGACATGGTATGAGATACAATGTTATGAATAATATGAGAATGATAGGATATGGTAGAAAATAATGAACCAAATCCTGGATCTACGCATTCCAAATGGGAAAGGGCCATAAGGCAAGTGCTGGGGGGGATAAAGTAGGGTTTGTGCGGATTATGGCTATAATAGAGCAACAAAGAGGTGTACATTGCTTTCTTTATTATGTTGTTTATTGGGATTATTATTCAAATACATTAAAATGTGATAAAATATGACTTGAATATATGACTTGGTTATTGATAGCATGAAGTTGTGTGAATAGTATGATTTATAATTGTTATTCTAAGAAATTCTGAAAGAAAATTTAATGTGGTAAGATAATGTGATATAAATTCATGTAAAGATAAGCCCAGTGAAATGCTAGAAAGTGATATGGTATTGTGACCTGAACATATAATGACTAATGAGAATGGCTTGAAGCCATGAGAAAATCATAGTTCTTTATAGTGTGACAATTTAAAATGTATTGTGATATTACTCAGAGGTTGATCCCCTAGGTCTTTATGATGTGTTGGATAATTTTGGCATAAGTTATGCTTTCTGAAGATATGATGTATAATGTGTTTGGTTAAATGTTAATGAATTCATAAGTTAGGTACAAATTTATCTTACTGAGCACTGAACTCACTCTTTTATGGATTATTTTCAAATTCTCAAGAATTGTTGTTAACCCACCTTTGAAAAGTAAGGATGGATGATAACTTTATGGAAGTCATTGCTGATGTAAATACCATCACAATAGAGAGTCTTTAGCATAGTATATGTATTAAGTACTTATTAAAGACTTGTGGAATGAATGTTTAAACAGGCGTGCACCATGTTTGGGCAGTGCCTTTGTACCTTGTAAAAATATGTTTATTTATCAATGTTTTTGTCTTCATCTATAAGTTTACCCTTCTTAACCATTTGAGTTTAAGTATATAAGAATAGGAAATATTGAAACAAGTATTAGTAGAAATGAATAATAGAGACAGATTAAAGGCTGGTTATTATCAATCAGGGATCGATATTCACATCTATCATGACTAGGAGTTTGGGTTGTGATAATTAATTTTAGAACATTCTTAATGTCTAAGTTCATTAGTCTTATAATTTTTCAAAGTGTTCAAATTCATTATTCATGTATATGTTTTAAATTTTAAAATTTCAAGCATTTAGATATAAGAGATTTATTTATTAGTGTATTTATGTACATATATTAAGAGTCTCCTATGAGTACTATAAATACCCTTTGCACTTAAAGTTTCATAAGAAATGCAATTTTCATGCAATTTCTCTTCATCCTGACAAAGTGGTATTAGAGAATGGTTTTAAGTGTTGAGTCTGGTTAAAATAGCAAAAATGGGTGGTGATTTTCTACCAATTCCTAAGCTTATAATGGAGACATATGCCCTTTGGTGTGTACAAATGAAGGTCATGCTTGACAGTCAACAAGGATGGGATATTGTAAAGAGAGATTATCAAAAATCAGAAAATGAAATAGTTTTGAATCAAAATCAAAGAGAGACCTTGATTAGAAATCACAAATTAAATCAGCTTGCACTTTCCATGATCCATGTGGCTTTGGATGAAAGTATGCTTGAGAAGGTGGTTGATGCTTCTACCTCATATGAAGTTTAGGAGATTTTAAAAACATCTCTCCAAGGTGTTGACAAATTGAGGAAGGTGAAACTTTAATCATTAAGGAGTGATTTTGAAACTTTTAAGATGAGGGAATCTGAATCAATTTCAGATTATTATTCAAGGGTGAAGGCAGTTGTGAATCAATTAAAAAGATATGGAGAGAATGTTGAAAATATTCATGTAGTGGAAAAGATTCTTTGTTCCTTGACTTCCAAATATGATTATTTGGTGTGTGTGTGTGTGTGTGTGTCTCATTGAAGAATCAAAAGATCTAAATGCCTTGACTTTTGAAGAATTGGAGGGTTCTCTACAAGTCCTTGAATTAAAGATCAAGAGAAGACAAGAAGTCTTTGGAGTAAGTTTTCAAAGCCAAGGCTTCTTTGAAGAGTGATGAAGGGAAAAGAGCCAAAGAAGAAGTGGAAAAGGAAGAGGACATGTTCATGGCCAAGGAGAAAGAGGAAGAGGAAATGGTGAGAATTCAAACAATGAAGAAAAAGTTCATCCATTACCTAAAGGTAGTGGAAGGTTAAGAGGAAGAGGACGTGGCTACTATCAAAATTCAAATGAAATAAGGTATGACAAATCTAAAATTGAATGCCATAATTGTCATAAATTTGGCCATTATTCTTAGGAATGTCATAGTGCTACTAGTGATGTTAAAGAAAAAGCTAATCTTGTTGATGATAAGCAAGAAGTTGAAGAATCAACTTTTTTGCTAACTCTAAAGGATGAAGAAAATGGTGCTATAGTTCATGGTATTTGGATAATAGAGCAAGCAATCACATGTGTGGTTACAAAGAAAAATTTGTTAAGCTTAATCAAAAGGTGAATGACAATGTG
>JANHAO010028526.1:0-10579 GCA_026873985.1 Saraca asoca
TCCTCTCATATTTTCTTTGATTTTCTTTACTGTTTTCCTTCATCCTTAATATGTAGTCAGGGGTAACACAGAACTAGAACTAGTTAACCGAATTTTGATGTCAACATTCTGGTGCTAGAAGGAGGGCCCCCACTGCATATTTTTGTTTTTAATCTCTGATATGCCTTTTTCAAGTGCGATGGCAAGAAGAAGGTTACTAGAGGTACAAAAACTACCATCAGTCAATTTGAAGGTCAGATACAGCGGCGGAATGCAACTGCCCCTATGAAGGGTATTTGCCCTGATGTGGCTCCCTTTGTCCATAACTAACCTGTAGCCCATGAAACTAGTGATATACAAGCTTGGCAACAATGCCAAGAAGCCCTCGACTGGGCCAGGAGGCACTGGAAAACACCATGAAGGAACTGGTTGACGCGGTCTGGGTATTGTCCTAAGCACACTCACAAAGCGCATTGAGACAAGACAGGGAACCATTACCTGAAAATGAACGTTGCCAACCAGGATCTCAGTATGATCAACGAACCAGGGTTGACCACCCCCGAACTGATTCACTCCACTCTTCCAACTCATGATTGAGACCTGAAGCCCACCGAGTTTAGGAGCACAAAGGAGAAGATGACTAGGAAGAAGGTTCATGCCGAGGCAAAAAGTCAGGTGAAGTTGGTACAGAGAATGAGATGGATCATGACTCGTCTGATTGCGAAAATGGCAAGAAGCATAAGACTTCCAGTCCACGCCCTCACGATAAGTAGGAAGGAAAGAGTCGAAAAGCTTCCGATCATCGGTCAAAAGCCCAAGATCAAAAGGTTAAAGAACTACTCTGAAGAATGGAACGACTAGAAAGGAACCCTGCATCCCGAGAAAACCAAGGGCCTCATGAGGAAAGGACCCCACTTTCTTATCAAATCGAGGCGGAGCCCCTTCCTCGTAGATTCAAGTTTCCAAATGTTCCCCTTTACAATGGGGACAACGATCCATATAATCACTTGGATGCTTTCAACGTCCAAATGGACTTGCAAACCTTCAACCTGCTGGCAAAATGCCTGGTCTTCCTGGCAACACTTGGAGAAGTACCACTAACATGGTTTAGAAATATTCCAGCCCGTAGCATAAAGAGTTGGGAAGACTGTCAAGCCAGGTTCCTTAGTCAATATGGGGCATTGAAGAGGCAAATCGCTCCCTCCTACCACCTAGCCACTGTCTTCCAACAGAAAGATGAGTCACTTAAAGACTACATTACTAGGTTCCGGCAAGAAATCAGGAATGTGGATAACCCATCGGATGAAAGCATCCTTACTGCAATTTCTGCAAGACTCCGAAAGGACAGGAAACTATATGAGGATATATACAAGTCCCCCGTCAAGAGCCTAAGCGAATTCTACGAGTGGACTGCCAAAGAAATCTGTTGGGAAGAAACGTTTGGCCTAAGAAAGCTGACTAGAAAAGAAGAAGCAGATACCTCCAAGGGAAGAAAAAGAAGTGGGGGCGAGAATGGCAAAAGGGGCCAAAAAGGTAGCTCAGGAGACCACACTGCGAAGAAAGCTCGAAGCTAACAATTCCAACTCTAGCATCACTATGAAACCTATACTGTCTTGTCAGACACCCTGGAAAGGATCTATGCGGCAGAAAGGGATAGTGAAGATTTTGGCAGACCCAGACCCATCAAAATCTCCATTTATAAGAGGAATCGAAACAAGTTCTGCACCTATCATGCTGAAGTAGGGCACAATACATCGGACTGCTGGGCCCTGAAAGATACTATTGAGGACCTCATCAAAAGAGGTCACTTGAGAGATTATGTGGTGAGATCTTCAAGGCAACGACCCGCACGCCCCCAGCAGGCCATGTCACAGCATCACCAAACTTCCGAAAGTAAGGAAGGACCATCTTCACCATACATGGTGGACCTCACGTTGCAGGCACATCAAATCGATCACACGACCGCTATGTACAGGCCGCAGGTCGTGTCCTTCTTACTAGCCATGTCCAGATTGACAAGCCTGCTAAGAAGGCAAAAGTCGGGAGTCCATTACCCCCACAATGACGCCATTGTCATCAAGGCAAAGGTCGATAATGCGGAGGTAAGAAGGATAATGGTAGACACTGGGAGTTCCATCAATGTGATGTATATTCAACCAAATGGGCATAAGTACGAAGCAGCTAGACCCATCCCTAGAGCCTCTTTATGGATTTACCAGAGATGGAGTACTTCCCATGGGAAGAATTAAGCTCCCACTCACTATAGGAGATCTCAACCGACAAGCAACCGTCATGGCAGACTTTTTGATTATAAATTATACCTCGGCTTATAATGTGGTGTTGGGATGGCCTACCATGAATGATTTTGATATGGTAACGTCAATTAGGACACTCACCATAAAATTCCCTACCCCAAACGGAGTCAGGTGTGTACAAAGGGATCAACAAGCAGCCCGTCATTGTTATGAAGAGGCAGTTAAACTAGGGGTGTAAGTGAAGAAGGTAAATGTAGTATCTGGGGGAAACCCCGACCAATGAGCAAGAAAGGAATCACTGATGACCTCGACCCTGAGAAGTAGATGCCGAACAAGCCATCGGACTAGTAGAGGAATTGAGGATGTATCAATTAGTGAGACAGTTGAGGAGAGGTGTCTTAAGGTAGGAAAATGCTTGCCGCCTGATGTGAAAACATAATTGGCAAATTTCCTCAAGGCCAACGTAGATGTTTTTGCCTAGAACAATGAGGACATGGTAGGCATTGATCCAAACATAATGTCGCACAAGTTAAATATCGACCCTCAGGCTAAGCCAATTTGCTAGAAGAGAAGATCGATGACCGTCAAACGCTATGTGGTACTTAAGGAAGAGGTGGACAAGCTCTTGGCAAATGATTTCATAAGAGAGGTACGATATCCCACCTGGGTGGTGAATCCCATCCTGGTTAAGAAGAAAAATGGAAAATAGAGAACATGTATCAATTTCACAGACCTTAACAAGGCATGCCTAAAAGATAGCTTCCCTTTATCAAGAATAGACCTACTTGTTGACGTGACAGCAGGACACGAGCTCCTCAGCTTCATGGACGCTTACTCAGGATATAATCAGATCCCGATGGCTGTGCAGGACAAGGAACACACATGCTTTACCACTGATCGCAGATTATACTGCTACAAAGTGATGCCCTTTGGACTTAAAAACAGGGGCCAACTTATTAGCAGTTAGTGAATAAGATGTTCCAGGAACAGATTAGCAAAATGATGGAGGTATATATGGACGAAATGCTCATAAAATCTAAACGACTCATTGATCATGTTCGTGACCTTGATGAAATGTTCCTAACCCTGAGAAGGTACCAAATGAAGCTAAATCCGCACAAGTGCACATTTGGCATAGTGTCGGGAAAATTTCGCAGCTTTATAGTTAATAATAGAGGAATTAAGGCTAATTCAGAGAAGATTAGAGCACTCCTTAACATGCATTCTCCTTCTAGCCCAAAGGACATCCAGAGCCTGATTAGACAAATCACCGCACTCAGTCGATTTATCTCGAAAGCTACAGACAAGTGTGTTCCCTTCTTTGATGTCCTCAAGAGAGCCAAGAAGTTCGAATGGACCCCAGAATGTAAAATCACATTCCAGGAACTTAGAACCTACCTCTGCCGAATGCCTCTTTTTTCCAAACCAAAAGAGGGCAAAATATTGATCGTGTACTTAGGGGTGTCCCGGCACGCTTTAAGCGTAGCATTAATGCGAAAAGAGGAAGGAATCTAACTCCCCATCTATAATGTAAGTAAAAGATTGTTGGATGTGGAAATGAGATATTCACCCTTCAAAAAACTCACCTATTATTTAGTCGTAGCTTCAAGGAAGCTACAACCCTACTTCCAAGCCCATAGCATCAGAGTCCTCATGCAATATCCACTAAGGCAAGTCCTACAAAAGACCGACACCTCTGAGCGATTGCTCAAATAGGCCAGAGCTTGCTCAATTTGATATTGAATACAAGCCTAAGACCACTATCAAAGGGCAAGCACTAGCCAATTTTGTTACCGAATTCACAAGGCCAACCTAGGAAGAAATGGAAACTTTTGGAGATTCATGGTGGGAACTTTTTGTTGATGGATCATGCAACGACCAAAAATCCGGAGCAGGCATACTCCTTATCAGCCCAAAAGGGTACAAGATCTCTAGCACCTTAAGGTTTGGATTTTAGGCTACAAATAACGAAGTAGAATACGAAGCCTTGTTAATAGGCATGCGATTAGCCAAGGAAGTACGCGTTGAAAGACTAAGGATTTTTAGTGACTCACAACTTATTATCAATCAAATAAGAGGTGAATACCAAGCCCGAGGATAAAGAATGATAAAATACCTCTAGAGAGCGCAAGAGTTATTAGGCTCATTCTAACAATTTGAAATCACCTAGGTCCCGCAAGCACAAAATGCACACGCTAACACTCTAGCTTGTTTGTCAACAAACAATGACCCATATCTCACGAAAGCAATCCCGGTAGAGCTCCTCTCATCCCTAAGCATCCAACTATGGGATGCAACCATGTAAATCACTAAAGCACATAATTCCTGGATGAACCCAATCCTGAACTACCTGCAGGATGAGAGATTGTCAGAAGACAAGCTCGAGGCACGAAGCCTATGGGCTCAGGCAGCCAGATATTGCGTCTACGATAACATGCTTTATAAAAGGGGGTTCATAACTCCACTTTTGAGGTGCATAGACGGTGAAGATTACAACACCGTCTTAAGGGAAATCCATGAAGGACATTGCAGGAACCATGCAAGGGGCCCGTCATTAGCATAAAAGGCCCTCCGACAGGGGTTCTATTAGCCAACCATGAAACAAGATACAATAGACCTCGTCAAGAAATGCGATAAATGCCAGAGGTTTGCAAAAGCACCACAAGCTCCACCAACCTACTTGAAACAGATGACGAGTCCATGGGCGTTTGCCATATGGGGAATAGATTTAATCAGGCCACTTCCCAGAGTGCGAAGAAACTGTAAATTTGCTATTGTGGCCATGGATTATTTTACAAAATGGGCTGAGGCAAAAGAGCTTGTCGAGATCTCGTCCTCCAGAATTGAAAAGTTTGTCTGGAACAACATTATTTGTAGGTTTGGGGTCCTCTAACAGATTGTCATTGACAATGGGGCCCAGTTTACCAGTGAATAGTTTGTCAAATTCTGTGATGACCTTAAAATTGTTAAAAGCTTCATGGCTATAGACCACCTACAAGCCAATGGACAAGTAGAGGTTGTGAACAAGATCATCAAGAAAATCTTGAAGACCAAGTTAGAGGCCAAAAAGGGAGCATAGGCAGACAAACCATAGATAGTATTATGGGCTTATAGGACCATGCCCTGTAATTCCATAGGAGAGACTCCCTTCTCAATGGTCTACAGATGTGAAGCAATGATCCCCGTGGAACTTGAAGTCGTGACCCAACGGAGAGTCGCCTTTGAACCAGCAGATAATGATCGATTGCTCGCTGCAAGCATGGACCTCCTGGAGGAAGCTAGGGAAAAAGCTAGCCTCAAAATCGCCCCTCATTAGCATCGCGTTGTGAGGTATTACAATCAAAAGGTGCAAACCCAAAGATTTAAATCGGGTGATCTTGTTCTGCATCTTGTCCTTCCAGGTGCCCATAATCCTAGTGAGGGGACCCTTGGACCAAATTGGGAAGGTCCATACCTGATAAAGAAGGTCGTGAGTAATGGAGCCTATCATTTAGTGGACTTGAATGGAAATGAATTTCCTCACACCTGGAATGCTGGACATCTTCTCCATTATTACCAATGAGCATTCCAGCCCATGAAATACAGCCACATCAGAAATAAGTATGTAAATTCTCATAGGATGAAGTCTGATGGGAACTAGGTGTAAATTTTTTATGCAACGAAGTAATAACTGATGTAACATATTGTAATAAATGTGGAAATAAAGATCTCGCACTTTCAAAGCATCATAAACACAAAAGACAAAATCGGCTTCTAGAGTAAAAAATTACGCACAACACTTACAGATTGTTCAAAAAGAAAGAAAGTTAAAATTACAAGATCAATGCCCTAAGTCTCCATAGCATCAGGATGGGATTCAAAAAGGGGGTCACCAGAAGTTTCTGCAACTAGAATGGCAACTTCACCAGGAGGGGCCTCCACCCCAACATTTTGTTCCTTACCTGAAGAGTCAGCCCTGGTAGCGTTCCTCCTAAAAAACTCGACAGGTTTCAAAGCTTGTGGACCAAAGAAAGAGAAATCTAACTCAGGATGTCTCTCCCACAAAGTAAAGAAGAAAGCCTTACAGGTTTGCTGTCTTGATTTCCTTGCCACGACTGCCACCCATGAGGACATTTCCGCCTTCATAATATGAAGTTCCTTTCGTAGTGATTCCAACTCTTTTTCAGTAGTTTCAGCCGACTAATCCAAGGACTCCACTTTCTGCGCAGCCTCCTCAGCGACCTTCTTAATCATCTGTAGCTCTGCAATCACTCCGTCAAGGTCCATCTTGTCCTTCCTCAAATCATTGGAAGCAAGGCTGAAGTTAACCTCGGCCTGCTTATGCCACGCTACTTCGTTGGAAAGCATAGCCTCCATCTCTTCAACCCTCTCACGCCACTCCAAGTTCTCAGCCACCAACATTGCAAGCTCGTCATTGAGAGAAGATTCCCTATCTTCTGCATCTCGAGCCACCTCCTCGATCTTCAACAATGTCAAAATATTCTGTGAAAGCCAACCAACAGAGTTCAAAGATACGAAACAAGTATAAAAGGCTAGAAACAATTGTCGGTACCTACCACGAGACCATGATGAGTGACATATCCCACCATCCTCCCGAGGGTGAAATCCTTAGCCTTCAGCACCCAGACCTTTCGTTTGGGTCCCAAAAGTGTGCTCATGCCCTCAACCAATGTCCGAGCATACCGTTCAGTCTTGGAACCAGGTTCAGCTAATGGAGGCATGGGCTTAACCTCTGGAATGTTATCTTCATGGGAAGTTACCTTCCTCTTCCCCTTATCGATCTTCTTCTTTTTTGGAGAAGGGCTAGAGGGAGTAATAGCTTTTGTTGCGGCCACTACCTAGGGCCGAGGTATCGAGATCGATTCTCGCGATGGGTAGTGACAAGGGGCGAAGACTACTCGATGATGGTGAGGTCCATACCGCTTTCACAGAGCAAAGATTGGTCCACAGCGACAGGAAATGAGGCGACCTTAGGGGCTGGAGGATTTTCCCCACTATCACGGGGTGGTGGTGTCCTCAGGACGAGCTCTATGATATTTTCATAATCATCAAAATTGGCTGGTCTAACCTCCAATGATTGCCAAATCCTGACCTCTCTCGTAACCTCGATGTCCAAGGGGGGCTTGAGTCTATACAAATAGAGTCGGGAATCATTGAACTTGAAGTCATGCTCGAAGTTAAGTCGATTGAAAGCTGTCCAAAACATCAAGCTCCCTAGACTGTAAAATGGGGTTTTTACGGGTGCCAACTATAAGAGAACAAGCAAGGGTTAGAATCAAGCTCTGACAACATAAGACATACTCACTCTCAATCGACATACCTGGGGTAAGAACAAAATCAAAATTCCTTGGATATCGCAGCGAGGGACAAGAAACATAAAACCAATGGGACTTGTAAGGTCCGGCGTTGGATTTTCCTTTGGCACCCCCCTTTGGTAGGATGTCTTTGTGTCATGTCCTCCTAGCCAAGAGATAATAAAGTCCGTCCAACGCTCTCACACATCTGAGGTCATACAAGTAACACAGGGTTTCGAGAGATGGCTGTGGAAGACTATTGCCCATATAAATTAGGGCGAGAGAAATTAGCAAGGTATAAGAATTTACGGTAAGCTGAAATGGACTAAGTTTTATTCTATTCAAAAAATCAATGGTGAAAGGTGAGATGAGGAATCTAAGTCTCACGGTGAGATGTGGGAGACCGATAGCAATAAAACACTGAGGAGGATGCACAATGTAATCATCTATCGCTGGGACCATGGCGCTAGACCTTTTGGGTATTCTATGAGATAGAACAGCAAGCTTAATGTTGCGAAGTTGCATTGTGGAAGCATATAACATAAATATTTGGTGTTCTGGGCACTCGCTCGTTGTGGCACTTGGACCCTCTGGGAGGTCTAAATGGATAACTGAATCCTAAACATCTCTCCTCTCGCTCGGGGTTATATCGCCAGTTCGTCACATGACCCTTTCACTTAAGGGTGACTCAGATTCTTCTTTGTCATCATCCATGATTAGGTGGCGGTGATGTACATGACTTGATCTCATCTACAAAGGAAAAGGCTAGTTAGGCCAATACGAGCAAGCCACATCGAAAGCAAAGATAAACTACCCTTGGGTCATGCACACCCCAAGCCACCAAACTGATTACCTAAACTCCAGCAAATGAAGAGAGAACAATTTCGAACCTTGGAGTCCCTAGATCCAGACATAACATCTATGAACCCTATGGACAAGTTATAGCCTGGCTATGTCAATAAGAATCCCTAATCAAAACTTGCTAGCTAGCCTCCCTTTCCTCCCTCAGTTGAGCAAACAACAAAGCCTTCAACCATCTACCAAGAGCATAACTCAAGAAGGGAACAGAAACGTACCATAATTTGCGAAGACAGGAGACCCGATTGAGTTGTAACTACTCCCCCCAACAAGAAGAAAAGCCGAACCGTAGGCTGGGAACACTAAAAAATAGTCGATGAAGGTAGATAATGTAGGAACCGACACAGTGGAGGATGAAAGGAAGAGACCAAGATTTCAAAGATATTTTCAAATGGCAGAATGGGAGGGAGGAAGAAAGAGGGCTTCGATCTATAAATGAAGTGATCCAACCATCAGATTCAATAAAGGCCATCAATCACCCATAATTGGATGGCTCAAAGCGTGTAGCCATCAATAAATGATGGGTCAGAAAGCGTGCACCAAAAGCAAGGAAATAATTATTACCCGCCGTCATTGAAAAAATGAAAAGCCGTATGTGCAAAAAATAGGCAAAGAGCCAAACAGTTCATCGAAATCACGTGATCGGGGCCTGATAAATATGCTTACCCCCACATAAAATGCTTGCACGGAATGACCCTGCGTCCAAGTAATGCATGAAAAACATAGAATTCTTGCATGGGTCAAGGGCTCGATAAATTTATCACATCCAAGTAAAGCGCTAGCCATGTGTAGAATTCTTGCGCGAGCCATGTCCAAGTAATGTGCTCGCCCCTATACAAAATGCTTACGTGGAATGACCCTGCATCTAAGTAATGCATGAAAAATGTAGAATTCTTACGCGGGTCGGGGGCTCGATAAACTTATTGCGTCTAAGTAATGTGCTCACCCCCGCACATAATGCTTGCATGGAACGATCCTGCGTCCAAGTAATGCGTGAAAAATGTAGAATTCTTGCGCAGGTCGGGGGCTTAATAAATTTATCATGTCCAAGTAATGTGCTAGCCATATGTAGAATTCTTGCACGAGCCGCATTCAAGTAATGTGCTCACCCCCATACAGAATGCTTGCACGGAATGACCCTGCATCCAACTAATGCGTGAAAAATGTAGAATTCTTGCACAGGTCGGGGGCTCGATAAACTTATCGCATCCAAGTAATGTGCTTGTCCCTGCACAGAATACTTGCACGGAATGACCCTGTGTCCAAGTAATGCATAAAAAATGTAGAATTCTTGTGCAGGTCAGGGGCTTGATAAACTTAGCATGTCCAAGTAATGTGCTCACCCTCGCACAGAATGCTTGCATGAAATAACCCTGCACCCAAGTAATATGCTTGCCCCCACACAAAATGCTTGTGTGGAACAAACCTGTGTCCAAGTAATGTGTGAAAAACATAGAATTCTTGCATGGGTCGGGGCTCGATAAACTTATCACATCCAAGTAATGTGCTCGCCCCTGCACAGAATGCTTACGCGGAATGACCCTGCATCTAAGTAATGCATGAAAAATGTAGAATTCTTGTGCGGGTTGTGGGCTCGATAAACTTGTCACGTCCAAGTAATGTGCTTGTCTCTGCATAGAATGCTTGCACAGAATGACCCTACGTCCAAGTAATGTGTGAAAAACGTAGAATTCTTGCACAGGTCAGGGGTTAATAAACTTATCGTGTCTAAGTAATGTGCTTGCCCCCGGAGAAAATGCTTGCACAGAATGACCCTGCGTCCAAGTAATGCATGAAAAACATAGAATTCTTGTATGGGTCGGGGGCTCAATAAATTTATCGATTCCAAGTAATACACTAGCCATTATTAGAATTCTTGCGTGAGCTGCGTCCAAGTAATGTGCTCGCCCCTGCACAAAATGCTTGCACGGAATGACCCTACTTCCAAGTAATTTGCTAGCCACACAGAATTCTTGTGAGGGTCGAGGGCAAAATAGAAATCCCGCGTCCAAGTAATGTGCTAACCTGATGCCAAATTCTTGTGTGAACAAACTCGGTGCCGCATGAAGAATCGACCCTCTACTGAATCTTTGTGTCTACTGGCATAGCTGATTGGCAACGCCACACATATCCTTGAAATAAAAACTCATCTATTAAAATTGAGTGGCTTAGATTCCTTCTATTTACATTAAC
>JANHAO010028527.1:0-10583 GCA_026873985.1 Saraca asoca
ATATGATCCATTATGTTTAATGGACTGCACCTGTGTTAAGTGGACTGAGTTTACTGGGCCATTGTGTTGGGTTAACTGTTGATGGGTATGTTAACCCAATAACCCATTAGGGTTACACATGGAGGGTCTCTGATTTTTGTTATAATATACGTGTTACTGCCCATTGAATGATATGCTTTGTTTTCATTAATATTATAGCCAAGATAGCAGTTTACCTCCACACTCAAAGCAGTTGCTTTCAAATTCAAGAACATGGATTCTTCAAGCCTTCTAGGTAATTCTAAACCTTAACTATTAATACATGCTATAGATTCACCTATAGATCTGACGTTTATTGTGTTGTAAAATTTCTTCTAAGATTACAGAAATTTCTTTCAAAAAGTACAGTGTCTCTATCATTAAAAAGGAAAAAAAAAGTATGATATAGGATTGTTTCAGTAAAAAATATCTTACATAAAAATAATTTTATTATTTATAATATTATATGTTAGAAATAATAATAAAAAATAATATTTAATTATTTAAGAAAAAAAGTTATTTTTTATCGATATTATATATTATATTTTTAATTATAAAATATAAGATTTTATTTGACAAAAAAACAGTTGATCTCCCAATCGAGTTTTTTGCTATAATAGCCCCCTGTTCCTGATACATTTTCTAGAAAAAGCTGTTAACCGTTGCAATGAAATTATTGATATGAATGAGACGGTGTGTTTTGTTTTGATTATAAGTATTTGCAGACAAAGACTGAAGGAGCGGTATATCATTGATTCATCAACTTGTCCGCGTTGTATCCTTGTACGTTAAACTGTTTGTGTCCTTATTGTGCAACGCAACTTGGATTTTACTCATTTGGCCTCGTCTTGTCATATCATTAATGCAAATAATCAAACAAATTTTCAAACTTAAGAGAAGAGATACATGAATTTTATACGACAACTTCACATATATAAAAATGTTGAATCTGTCTTACGAGATAAATATCTGTTTGGTTGGATAGAAAGGCGTTATTTATAATTATCTTCCTGAGAATGCAAAATATATTTGTATTTGATTTATATTAAAATTGAATTTCTTATAAATGAATTAAATTGTAACAGCATTTAGTGATGGGAGTGAAAGATAATCGGTAGAAATTAGAGTGAAGTGTGCAATATTATGAGAAATTGGTAGCACGTTGCATGGGACCTCGTTTGGTGAATTGCAATACAAGACACGAGACATAATAAATAGCTTTACTGTTTCTGTTTGGCCAAAGCAACATTATGTGCTTAAACGACTTGTTCATGTGATTGTCATGGCAGATCTAAGGCATTAGATTCACAATGGGAAACTATATATGAAATTAAAGAATGAGAGAGAATCTCCAAAGTTTTTGAATTGCCATTCACGTGAACCTAATTCCATGGCTCTTGTCTTGTCCCCACCGCGGATCCCTCTTCACTGTTTGTTTCTGATCCTCAAGAAAATCAAAATCAAAACCACGTGTCGCCTCACTCCTCTCACGTGAACATCCACGTGCCTGCCTTTTTAACTGATTCTTCTCTTACCCCCCCCCCTACGTACTGTGTGCCCTATAAATTGAGACTAACTTCACAACTATAGGGAAAGAAAATAAACAAGAGCTACTCATTAATTCTTCGTTAATTGCTAGGCTGAGATGCATATACTGATTTGTTTATGTTATCCACCAATGTTGGGTGACAAGGAAAGTTATTCAAGTGAAGTGAGCAGCAACAGGGGGAATCTTTAAAAGCGCAATCCTGCTTACGTTACTCCACAATTCCCCACATCGCTGCCACCAGATTTTGTTCTCTGCTTACATTTCACTGCCTTCTTTTTACCCCTTATTTTTCCAATTCTATCGTCTTCTCTTTCTATATGCTTGTCCTAAGAAAACACACACACTTTCAAAATTACGTACCATCAGTTCAAGACAGACTGGAGAATTACTCGTCGTACTACCTAGAGTAATGGCTACGAAGCTTCTCTTGACATTCGTTATATGTCGCTTGATTGTAACAGTTGGATTAACGGTGGTCCCGACGGAGCTCCTCCGTCTTGGAATCGGCAGCGAGCTCAGCGTCGACCATTCCGACGTCGAAACAGCTTCGCTGGATTTCGGAATGTTGAACAGAGCCCAGCCTTTAGCCGTTTTGCACCCTGCTTCAGCTGAGGACGTGGCGATGCTGGTTCGAGCCGCTTACGAGTCGGCTTACGGGTTCACAGTCTCGGCCAGAGGCCACGGCCACTCCATAAACGGGCAGGCTCAGACGGGCAACGGGGTGGTAATCGAAATGACGAAGCAGGTAGGTTTCGGGTCGAGGCCACCGGAGCCCCGAGTAAATGAGAAAGAAGGGTATGTGGACGTGTGGGGTGGGGAATTATGGATCCAGGTGTTGGAGGCAACAATGGAATACGGGTTGGCTCCGAAATCGTGGACGGATTATTTGTATTTGTCAGTGGGTGGAACCCTATCCAACGCAGGGATTAGCGGACAAGCCTTCAATTATGGACCTCAGATTAGCAATGTGTACGAGCTAGACGTGGTTACAGGTTCTCTAATTTTTATTGTTGCATGCTCTTGATTTATTTAAATATAGTTATAAATAAATAGTAGTCAATTATCTCATGCTGTGAATATTAAATATTAATTATGGGAACTCTTTACTCTATATTTGTACGTAAACAGGTAAGGGTGAGTTGTTGACGTGTTCAGAAGAACGTAACCAAGAGTTGTTCTATGGTGTTCTTGGTGGACTTGGACAATTTGGAATCATTACGAGGGCTAGAATTGCTCTTGAACCACTTCCTCAGAGGGTATATACATCTCTACTCACTTTAATGTGTCTCTTTTTTCCCAAATATGGTAAAATTTGACAATTAACGCCAACTTATTTTTTACTGCTATACGTACATCAACAGGTCCGGTGGATACGAGTGCTATACTCGAATTTTTCAACCTTCACTAAAGACCAAGAGTTTCTGATATCTTTGCATGGGAAGGAAGCTAAGCAGAGATTCGACTACGTTGAGGGTTTTGTTATTGTGGATGAAGGCCTGATTAATAATTGGAGGTCGTCATTTTTCTCACCAAGTAATCCTGTTAAAATCACTTCCCTGAATGCCGACAATGGTGGTGTTTTGTACTGCTTGGAGATTACCATGAATTACCATCAACTGGAAACAGATAACATCGATCAGGTATATATAAAAAATGTCCACACAACTTCTATTGTTTCCATTAATGAGCCCTGGTTTCTTTTGTTGTTAGAAACCTCCGTCCTATGGCAATTGGCATATAAAAAGAAGGTGCCTTTATTTTGCTGTGCTGGTTCACAACTTCTTGTATTCCTTGCTACACTCAATAAATGAAGGTTCATCGTATTTTTATATCTTAAAAATTCAAAAATCAGATTTTTAATACGTATGAATCCTACAAAACTAAAATTGATAATTAATGTTTATTTATTAGATAAAAGTAAAAATATTTGTTATAATTATAGAAGAAATCCTCGTGCTACATAATTAAACCTCTTAGGCCTAGTTATATATAGCTATGCATGCTTGACTTGTAATCTAAAATATGACATTGCAAGCTGTACTTGAACAAGAAGCTTTCTTCTTTATAATTAAATTGGATTGATTAGGTCCTCTTAGTGCGGCTGCTTTGTCCAATTTTGTGACTTTCGGCATACATAATTGGTCCCCAGTGGAGGAGAGAATCAGAAAAGAGAAGAGGAACAAAGAAACAACAGAGAATAAAACGGCAGTCGTAATTGGTAGAAAGTAGTTTTGAGAGAAAGTTACATGCTTAGTATAAGATTAGTCTGATCTCTTGTGATATTCTACACAAGATCTTGTCTTACATCATTGGTTCTTTGCATATGTTTTGTTGAAAAGCTGAAAGCACCACTCTGAAACCCTTATTACATTACATAATTTGCTAGAAACCAAAGCAAATAATCAGCCAAGTTTTGTTCAATAATCTATTACCAACAGACTGCAATAAAGCTGTCTCTAAAGCAAGAATAAAGTGATTATTCTCATTGAATATTAGAATTAGCCAACTGAATCAGTTCCTTTGTTTTGCTAATCCTAAACCTATATATGTTACTCCACTGTCCAAACAAACCAATTTGGTAGGGTTCCTTTACATATACACATACAACAAAACATGCAAAAGAAAACATTGGAAAATCTTGTGTAATCTGTATCGTAAGATTGTAGGCAGCCTATAAAATTGTTTATTTGAGCCTATATATTCTCATGAACTTAAATTATTGACTAACCACATATAAAATAATTAGAGTTCATTCTCACAGAAGCAGTTGCTGCTGCCTAACAGCTTTTTTTTTTTTTTCTTCTTGTGTAAGCATGTACTTTTACATATTTGCACTTGTTGTTTTTACATGCATGGGCCTGCCTTTCTTAGTATTTGGAGTTTTGTCGTCTTTTATAATATGCAGGAAATAGAGGGTCTACTGAAAAAGTTAAATTTCATAGCATCGTCAGTGTTCACAACAGACCTGCCATATGTGGATTTCCTGGACCGTGTGCACAAGGCCGAGCTCAAGCTAAGATCCAAAGGCTTATGGGACGTGCCGCATCCATGGTTGAACCTTTTTGTTCCCAAATCAAGGATTGCAGACTTTGACAAGGGTGTGTTCAAGGGCATTTTGGGAACCAAGACAAGTGGGCCCATCCTCATCTACCCCTTGAACAAGAACAAGTAAGTTTATTTCATTACTTTATTTTCATGTGCATGTGCCATGCAATAATCCTAATTAATTAACTCATGAATACACATATCTGCTTGCTGACCTTCAGGTGTCGTAATATTAAGGACATCCCCAACTTATGTACATATTGAGATAAAATAAGAAACAAACAAAGAAATTAGGTCAGAGGCACAGAAATTTGAACTTTATATTAATATTAATCAAAGACTATTTACCTAACATGCGTGCATCCATAGATATATATATATATATATATATCAATTAATTACCAAAAACTATAAAAAGGTACTACAAAGACATAATCTTTCATTTGACAAATTTTCTTTTAAAAAAAAAATGAAGGAATTCATATCTAGACGCAAATGGTTTAGACAAAAATTTGGAGCCCACCTAATCTATCATAACTCAGAATATGTCTTTAGAGTCGCCTTTGTTACATTTAACGACGCATCATTCCATTAATTATTTAATTATAAAAAATATTCCAAAGTGCTGCTTCGCATGCATGAAAAATCCAAAACATGTTTATGATCTTGTCTCTTTGCTTTTTTATGATTAAATTAATGGCAATGGTGATGTGATTGGGCGTAGGTGGGATGAGCGGAGCTCGGCGGTGACAGCGGAGGAGGAGGTGTTTTATCTGGTGGCGTTTCTGAGATCAGCATTGGATACGGAAGGGGAGACGCAGACGCTGGAGTATCTGACTCATCAGAACCGTCAGATCCTGAGATTCTGCCATGATGCTCAGATCAAAGTGAAACAGTACCTGCCCCATTACACTACGCAAGAGGAATGGATGGACCACTTCGGAGATAAGTGGGGCCTCTTTTATCAGAGGAAAATGCAATTCGACCCTCGGCGCATCTTAGCCACCGGCCAGCGTATATTTAAGCCCTCCTTCACCAATGACATGTAGCAGGTGTATCATGGTGATGATGCTGATGACATACACACTGCATATATGGACTGACATCGAGAGTGGGGGGTTCCTTTACGGTGTGGTGCGGTTGAGGAGTCGTCGCGTGGGCCCCACCCGAGATGCCATTTTGAAGCGCCGGTGGTTCCGACTGGCCTGTCTGGCTTGGTGTTGGCTTCTCCGTCTGTGCAAATCACTCGAGTGATTCCAGTTCTATTTACGGTGGATTGCCCTTTGTTTTTTTTTTTTTTTTTTGCACCCATTTTACCGACGCAGTTAAACTCAATATTCCTTGTAGATATACCATTCCGGATAAATAATTCAAGACAGTAACTGTTGAAATGTAAATTTTGTAATGTATATTTAGTTGGTGAGTCCCTTTTATTTCTGCATTCATCATAGTTATGAAAGCTACTGAAGCAGCTTCAGGGCCCGTCCAAGATTGTTTTAATTTGGCAAATCAGAGACGTCACAATGGTTTCGTATTTGTTTATCAGAGGAAAGAGATTTGCTAATTCAACTGGTAGATTCATATTCACATTCAACATCAGCAGAATCCAAAACCATGCAGCCCGTGGTAAGCTAAAATACAATTTCAGATCAGGTACAGAAGCAGACAAAGAATTCAGCTTTTATCATTTCCTTCATCCGTATTGCCCAAACACCCCATCCCTGCTGTCTGGCTCAGAGCACAAGATTTGCAACCATTTGCTTGTCTTCAAATGTGGTGAACAATGCAAAATTCTGGATGTTTCAGTACTCCAATCATTCTTGCTAGCCATTCCTCCTGTCGGCATCCTTTGACATACCGGGAAAAACACAGGATTTAGCTATGCCTTTCTCTGTCAATTTAGCATTCTTGGACAATTCAAGTGAGCATCTATCAGAAGAAATGGCATTAATGAGAAACCAACACTATGTATGCCAAACTTACTCATAATCTGCATCAATTTGAGCTGTCTTCCACATCAACTTGCTTTCCGAATTTTCTTAATGCAAGTGAATATATAGTTTTTCTACTCACCGATGTTCCTCCAGCTACCATTTTCACAGCCTATACAAGACATCATTTGTCAATACTACGAAAATTTTTCATTGGAATCACACAGTTTTATGTAATTCATATTAACTTACCAGCAGAAATGTCAAACTTAAATTTAGTTAGACTGATTAATTCAGGTATTATTTTCTTTGGCCAATGCATTCAATCAGTTTTATGTCACAAAACTTACATTTTTTAGCAAACTAGTGTGGGAACATTAAATAAACACTTTTTCCTATAATCCATCTAAACCCCAACTATATAGATATTAGTCTTTCTCTATTCCTTTTCCATTTTTTGTGTAAGGATCCCATGGTCACTTTTATAAGGCCTCCCTGCACCATAGATGCCCAATTCCACTACCATTTCTAATAAGCTTGACCTAATTAATATCAGATATATCCACAACTGGGTCTGCATCAAGCTTCTAGAGAAGCTTGAATTTGCTTCCATCTGCCTCTAGCAGCTTCATGATATCTCAAATTTTATGGAGTACATAAACAATAGAAGTGATATTACCGAGGAAAGACTCTCTCCACGTTCAATCAAATCCCTCAATTCGCTCTCAAGCTGAATCTCTGATGGAGTATCAACTTTAGGATTTGCTTGCCCTTCGAGTAATATGGTAAGCTCTCCCTTTGGTTGGTGGGTAGAAAATGCTTTCATAGCTTCACCAAGAGTACCACGCCAAAACTACAGAATAGTAATCTTCTTTATCAGTCAAATAATCATACAAGAACATTACACTGAACAGATTAATTGATAAGACAATCAACCCAAATAAAGGAAAGAAAAACAACAAAAAGTCTTGATAGTTTCCCAGAATTTAATTGTACAGAGCATTCCTAACATGAGTAAGAAAACCGCAAACACACAATTATACAGGGCACTGCATTAGCCTTTCCTTTTCCATTTTGTATGGATTAGAAATCACAAATGTTTTCTTAAGTTAATCCCAAAACTAGTTATAAAAGCACTCAAGAGTAAAACCAATGGCCTGGATGTGCTAATTACAAAGTTTGTGAACAATAGTCGAAAAACCAACTTATCCAAATATTTGTAATGGAAACAGGATATCTAATCAAATCTAAGTAAAATAATCAGAATTTCGTTACACGGTACTAAGTTACAAGGAATAATTGCTACAATTACCTCTTCATGTAACTTGGTCATTTCTCTAGCAATAACACACCGCCTGCAATGCCATGAAACGAAGTGTTAAAACCAATCCATGACTTAATACTACTTTACTAATCAATCTCTCTTTGTTTTCTCTATTATTACTTAGACAAACATTTTGCATAGAAAATAAAGGTTACCATTCCAATTTTCCCAACTGAGGAGAAAAGTCTTCAACTATCCAAAATCCCCAAAGAATCAAGTAAAGACATATAACTTAAGAAAATTCTTTTCCCTTTGAACTAAAGCATGAGACCACAGCAATCCCTTGAAAACAAAATAATAACCATAGAGAACAGAATATGGTAATCAATATAGAATTCCAATAATTAATGCTACCTAAATAACTAAATCAGCAGATGCAAATTCCCCAATTAAAAGAGTTGAAACAAGGAGATGAGTGTAATGATGCTTGGAAGAAAAGTAGGTCAATGCACAGTTTTATTAGTGAAAAAATGTTTTACAATGTCATACTCAAGGCATTTTTTGCTACCTTCCATCACCAAAAATAACAGAACCTTCCTCAAGAAACTGAGAAAGTTTGTGCGGAGGGACATAGAATATTTGTGTTATTGTTTCTTCTGCTGATACCATGAGCCTCTTTTTTCTTGTTCCAGAATGTTTTGGAAGAAAACCAACTGCAGTGATGTATATGATTTTAGGTCAGAAGATGCTAATATAACCAAAATTTTTAGAGGAGATCATCAGCCAAAAAAATTAATCATAATTACCATATGTAAATTCATCAGTAGCCAAACCCGAGGCTGAGAGAGCTGATATCAAAGCACAGGGCCCAGGGATAGGAACAACAAGGATATTTTCATCAACGCATATCTTGGCCTGCATAAATTTATTAGAAAGCCTTCAATGAACAACCCTCCTTTACTAATATATACAAAGGACAGTGCAAAATTGCTGAAGCCAATTATAACTGCATGAAACCAGCACACTCACCAATTCCATACCAGGGTCACTGATGCCTGGTGTTCCAGCATCACTTATTAATGCCACAATCTCGCCCTGCTTCAACCTCTTCAGCACCACCTGTTCTCGTTGCGATTCATTGAACTTGTGATAACTCATCTGAAAATCTAAAGGACAACATTAGAATAAGTGGATAGAAATTATCAGCAACTCTAATCTTATTTCTTAGAAGAGAAAAAAAGAAACTCTTACAAGGGGTGTTTTGATATTGTAATACTGAAGCAACTTTCCTGAATGTCTTGTGTCTTCTGAGAGTATCACATCTGCTGACTTCAATACACGGAGAGCCCTGCATTGGCATAGCAGACAGCATATAAAATAGACAAGCTGTAGAAGAATATCAAAATCCACTTCTATATGAATTGTATATACTGATTCCTCAACTAGCTCTTATCAAATAATATTCAAGATGAGAATGGTGTTACCAACATCCAGACTAAAGTAATAACCAATTTATGAGCCTCTAGTAAGTCGTAGTAGATAAAACGATAAAGGTAATATATTCAACGTAAGGATTACCTGAAGGTGATGTCCTCAAGATTTCCAATTGGTGTTCCAACTAGATAAAGACCAGGCTTTGGATCACCCTGAAACAGTGCGTAGCCAAAATTATTCATGCCCGTACGAATGGAAAACGTTATTAGACATTACATAAGGTGTACTCGAGCTCAGTGTGCACGAACCAATCAGACTTAACCCTAGATATGAAAAGAAGAAAGTGAAATTAGCATATTAAATGAAGAAAGAAAATATTTTTACAAGTTTTGGTGATTCTTCATGAGGTGGATCGGTTAATCTCGGGGAAATGCCGGAGCTGGTGCAGAAGGCGAATAATACAAGGTCTCGGGGCCACAAGGAGGCCGAGTGGGGAAAAGTAAGGTTTTTTCGAATGCTAAGAACACTTGTAGCTCCAGAACAGAACGGAAGTGCGGCAGCCATAGATACAGCCATCGAAGGCAATCGTCGAATCAACATTGTTTTGAGTCTCTGACCTCTCAGTGTAATAGTGGTAGCGAAGTTTAAGAACGAAGGCTGCACAGTGACACAGCTTAACACCCGCAATTTTATTTTTCTTCTATACGGATCGAATTATTTTCAGAGAAAGATGAATTCCTGATTGTTTTGTAAGTCAAATATATTTTATAATCTTTTATTAAATGTAATTTTCTTGAATCAAACTGTCAAATTATAATTTATTTTCTTTTATATTTACAAATTACACGAGTTCTTCATTATTAGCCCATATCCCTAATCAAACCGTTAAATTACTATCAAATGTATCATTAATATTATGAGTCTGTTTGGTACAAGTAACTGAAAAGGTAGTTAATAGCTGATAAGCTAACTGTTAATTATTTTATTAGTTGTTAACTGTTAACTGTTAGTTGAAAGTTGATAAACTAGCTGATTGTATTAAAAGTTGTTGACGTCGGATTTTGGTTGGGCTTCAAACTTTGGCCAACTGGGGGATTCTTACGGGTTCTCGAGCCTGTATCCAGTTCAACCCTAACAGAACAACAGAATAAACAAGGATCAAAGGGAAAGTAGGGACGGACACATAGAGTTTAGCGTGATTCGGTCAAATCCGGGCGGTACCGGACCCTACGTCCACGGCAGGATCTTTGTTAATGCGTAAGGAATGATCTTAGCAGAGTATTTGCTTACAGAGTTATTGTCCCCCTTCCTTTTTACAAGATCTTCCTATTTATAGAGGAAA
>JANHAO010028528.1:0-10581 GCA_026873985.1 Saraca asoca
ATCAATTAATGCAATGGCCAAGACATATGCATGCGGATCAGCCATTATTGATCTATGTAACTAGAATAATTCAAGAGTTTATATTCATGCTTCTTCCTATTACTAAATGAAATGCTTCTTATTATGCACTTGTAATTCTTTAATTTCATTTAATTTATGCATGCAACACAATCTTCTATGAGTGTTAGCATGTTGTTAGAATATCCCAAACCAGTTTTTGATTCCTTAATTTCATTTAAGTATATGTATGCAGCACAATGTTGGTGGTGAAGAAGCAAATCAAAGTGATGATGACTTACTAGATATAGATACTGATGATGAGAATCTTCAATGAATATGATTTTCAATTTGAATTTTCATTAAGCTATTGAATTTAGAGTTAATATTCTTTACAATTATCTTATTATTTTGGATTTATTTCTTCAAATTTGGGACAAATTAATTGATGTATTGACTATTGGAATAATTGAATTTTTTTTTATGGAATGGATGTGATATTTGAAAAAAATATTACTTATTTATAAAAAAAAAATCATTGCCTATTCTATAGCAAGTGTTGTTTATCTATATTAAAAAAAAAGTATTGCCTATTCTATAGCAAAGTGTTTCTTATCTTTAAAAAAACTATTGTCTATGCTGTATTAAAATGTTGCCAACCTATAAAAAAACTATTGTCTATTATATAGTAAAGTGTTGCCTATTTTAAAAAAAAATTGTTGCCTATTATGTAGCCAAGTGTTGCCTATCTATAAAAAAACTGTTACCTATTACATAGTAAGGTCTTGTTTATTTATGAAAAAATTGTTGCCTATTATATATGATAATGGTTGATAAATATTGCTTTTTATTCAGTTGATAACACTTAATAAGCATTGTCACAGTCCGCAATAATCCACACCTGTTGCTAAATAAAATAAAAAAATTATTGCCTATTATATATGATAATAGTTGATAAATGTTGCTTTTTATTCAGTTGACAATACTTAATAAGCGTTCCCATAGTCCGCAATAATCCACACCCGTTGCCAAATAAAACAAAAAAAAAATCGTTGCCTAAAAGAATAGGTAACACTTAATAAAACCATAGTAAAAAATCGTTGCATATTCTTATAGACAATAATTTTTACACTTTAGGCAACAAATTTTTCGTGTGGCCAAAGAACAAAAATGTTGTAGTGAAACTTGCTCGACCAAAGTACCACGTTTAGGTTCCACAACTATTCTTCAAGCTTCTTCCATCATTTGATTGTGGTCGTGCTCTTCTCGTGCCCTTTCACAATGCTCCTCCGAAGATAATGGAAAGTGAGTGGAACAAGAGCAATGTGAGATATTGGTGGCCAGGAAAGTCATAAACGATGCAAAATGAAACTTTACAAAAGGAACTAATTGATGGAAGGAAGTTGCACATGGCTGTGGAATGGCCTGCATAGAGAACAAAGTTAATAATGCTCAACAGAAGTCGTCCCCAAGAATACTTCAATGCTCAAGTCAGCTCCAAAAGTAGCATTTTGATATATGTAATGTGCATAAATTGCATAAGAAAGATACTTGAAGGTTTATATGGGCATCGAGCACACCATTTGGTATGCTTCTAGATGAATGGGGTGCCTCCATTTATTCATGATGCATCGTTGGTGTGAGCGAGATTCTCACTTTGCATTTAATGGCGTAGTTACATCATTTGTACATGCCTTTTAGTAACAAACTTGATAGTCATGTTATCGATAAGTCGATCGATAAAGGATCCTTGACACTTGACCATGTCTCTACGTAACCTTCAAGCTATTTCTCTTAGATGTTGGGTTTTACTTGCAAGAACTTAGACTTGGTTATGGGGTCGTGATTTAATTGTTCGACTGTGGACTCATTTTTTGTGGACTTTGGTCGATCTACTTGTTTGTTAAGCCGATTAACTAGTCACGTCTAGCCTAGTTAATCAATTGTAACCATACGAATTAGTACCTTCCAATGATCTGTTGTGCTTGATCTGTTCGACCAATCTCAATTGAATGATCGTTTATTTTGGATTTTGTCAATTTTGATCACTAGCTTTAACAATATATTTCAGAAGTAATTAGAAGTTTTACTAGAGATTTAAAATCTCAAGCTCGGACGGTCACTCTTTTTAAGTAAGTAAGTAGATTTTCTCTTTGCACCAAAGAAAAGAGGGAAGCTGGGAATTTTTTCTGGTTTTGCTTAGATGCTCAGTTTCATTGTTTTTCTTCGTGCTTGCCACTATTTATGGGCTTCAAGGATGCTTGACTTTTGAAGAATCCGTGTGCCAGCCTTAGGAGACCGTTGGCGTTTCTTGGCTAGAATGGATGGTATTACGGCAAACCTTGACTGGTTTATGGCAGAAATTTTTCCAGTCTATTTCTACCTGTAGCAAAAGGTTCCCTTTCTCTTTGATAACAATGATAACCTTCCATTTTGTCAACAATTTCATAAGCCTAAGCTTCCAAATTGTAGCCAACGGATTCCCACTCTTTCATGATAGCAAAGATGGCTTATTTGGTAGCAAGGAGATGCAGACCAGCAATATGTGTGTAGTTGCTGCAAAAACACAAAGTCCATTGGTTAAAATAGAGTAATCAACATGTGTTAGCCCATACAACAAGAAATGTTCTTATGCCTCGTTGAGAAAATAATCTCAGGAAGCTTTAGTCAACTATAGCAAAAATGATCATATTCCCAATATTTGAATTTCAACATATATAAAACTTCGCTAAGAAAACTTTTAGCTGGACTAGATATTAGAATCACATACTGATCATCAAAACCTATAGAATAAATCATTTAGTTATAGATTATTTTGAGGGATATGATCTATTTGGTTTCATAATATTATACTGAATAATAATTAATATTGATAAATGATAAATGATAATGAATATTAATGGATAAAGATAGTAATATTTAACAATAATCACTAACAAAAAGTAAAGGCGATGATCAACAATGGAAGATGATGATAGAAATTTTACATACTGAGAAAAGGAAAGAGAGAGAAAAGATTTTTTTTATTTCTAATAAATAATATTTTCTAAAATTTTAAATGAAGCTTTTTAAATAAGAAAAATTAATAAAAAATTAATTTTTTATTTTATTATAATCTCGTAAAATTCTCCAATAACTACTCCCAAATATTAAACTCTTATCCTCCTTTCTATTTATGGCACAAATACAACAATGTTTCAAAACCATCAATAGAACAAATGAAAAAAAAAATTACAAGAAAAAATGGCAATTCATAGTAGAGGTATATGCGCGGAACAGACTTAGGCTTTTCTAACTTAGTTCATTCGACTTGTTAATTTTATATATAAACGTACGTAATAATTACAAATTAATTATAGTTGATCTTCTTAATGACATATACACAGAGTTAACTATTGGTCTGAAGATTTCATTCACTGGCTGAGGGCTTACAATGAAAAAGGAAAAACATTGTTGTTAAGTTGTAAGTTGAAAAAATATATATTTTTTTTAATTTTTAATAAAAAAATCCAATACGTACCATAGTTTTTTTTTAATTAGCTAATAATAAGTAAGAACTAAACCTCTCTGCTCCACTTTTAGATTTCCCCCTAATGCATGCATCAAAATAAAATTGATCACACTTCAAATTTCATATTATGAGATTATAAGTTCAAATTTTTTAATAATATTTCTTATAAGATTGTGAGTTTGAATTTTTTAATAATTTTTTTAAACATTTTCTTATAATTTTTGTGAGTGTTTTGACTGAAGAATCGATTTTTTTTCCTTTCGTATTAGAGTTGGTTTGTGTGGGTAGAGGGGGCGTGAATTCTCAAATTTAAAGTATATATGTAACTGTCAGTTGATTTTAGTAATAGTGTGAATGGGGTGTCACACCTGGACTTGAACAAAGTAAGGCAAATAATAAAAATGTAGGGTATGAGACAGGACAGGAATTAGAGATTGAAAATGTGGAAGGGAACAACGTGCCTTCGTGGCTTGACTAATTTTCAACCCATTCAAGCATCGACTTTGACTTACATACTTTTCCAATTTTCCAATCCCAACCCTCTCCTCAAAGCAGCCCCACCTCTCTCTTTACTTTACTTTTGGGGTTTTCAACTTTCATTTCCAATCCTGGATCCATCATTCCCTCTCTCTCTCTCTCTCTCTCTCTCTCTACGTGCATGCTCAGAGCTAGCTTGCCAATACTTTTCAAGCTCTCATTTGCCAAATACAATTCTCTTTCCACATGGTGGGTCTATTTCTCTTTCTCATTGTCTTTTTCCCTATATTTTATTGGGGTTTTATATTTCATATTTCATGTATATGTCAGCCATGCTTTTCTTCTCAATATGATCATCCTCTCCTAATACCCACTTGCATATACTTTTCAAAACCCTCGCTCTGTCTGATCTTTCCCTCTCACAGATCCCAGAGTCAGCCTATTTATTGGTTCAGTGCTCGATTAAGAAACCTCAAGAATTTTAGAGCTTTGTCTCCCTTACTAGCAGCCTCTCAACCTCCAGCAATTTGTTCCTTCTAATTTTAATCAATGAAGCCAACTTTCTGATCTCTTCCAAATACTAACAGTTTGGTTTGTTTTCATGGAAAAACTCCAGCTGATGATCAAAATATATGATGCAATGCAAAATCCCTCAGAATTAGCCACTAATTAATCAATCTCCAATCCATGCACCCCATGGACAGCGTCTTCACCCTCTCGGAAGACGCCAGAATCAGTTTCCTCCATTCAGTACTGCAGTTTTCTGGCTGCGCATACATCTGTGCCTGGTTATACGATCCCGTTTTCACTAAGTATAGATTTTTCTACACACCAAAAAAAAAAAAATTACGTGTGAGTTCATTTGTATATTGCTGCTCTCAGACTCAATGTTTTTCTGGTTTTGTTAACTTCGGCAGTAGGTTGCTGCTCTTGGATGGTTTCTATGACGAAAGGAATAGCCAAGCAAGCTCTTCTTTGGGGAGTCAAGCTCAGAGGCTTTTTAACGAATATAAAGCTTTAACTTTTGTTGTTGGTGATGAGTAAGGCTAGCTAGATCATTCTTATATATTTTTATTTAATGCAATTTAACATGGTTAGTAATCAATCAAGAAGATTATAATGTAATTAAATTGCCTTTTTTATGTTTAATTCAGCCGTGTTCCAGGACTAGCTTTTAGGAACCACAGCCCTTACCTAGAGCTGCAGCAATTGGATCTTCTGAGACTGGCATCAACAGAAATACAAAGGCAGTTCTACCAGGTGAGAGTAATATTGTGGTATAAATTATAATTCATTAAAAGACAAATGATGTTATGTTTTATATATGGAAGGTAAATGGCTAAGATTAGTACTTTTCTTTTTCCTTTTTCACAGGAAGCAAGGATTAAGGTTTGTTTTTCTTGAAGAAGAAACTGATAATGTCTTAGCTAAATATTCTTGACCTTTATTAAGAAATTCAAAAGGTTCCAAGTCATTGTTTTGCCTTAATTCACAGGCAGCTGTATTCATGGGGTGCAACAATGGGGAGATTGAGCTTGGATTCTCAAATATGTCTCAAGTAATTAAGTAAATTATCACATATTATTATTCCATTTACCAACCAAAAGTTTAGGAAGTCATTTTTGTAATATTCATTTCCCATAAACTTGTTCTGTGTAGGTTGACATACAAACGGCACTCAGTAACTTGGAAGATTTTTCCAGACAATCCCAGCAGCCAGTTGACCAGAATAATCCACCTTCATCATCAACTTCATCTTCTTTGAGATCATTGTCCACAGAACACAGCCCTGAATACTCATCCCTCCTCTTCAGCATTCCGGCCGCGGCGGCCGCCGCTTCTCACTTTCCAGAAACTCTTGGAATATCAGCCGTTCCCACGATGCAACAGCCTGCAACTACTACTAGTTCACACCAATTACAAGCCATTCAAGCATTTCCTCAAATCACTCGACAAAGCCAATTCCAAACACCACAGATTGAACATGAAACCTTAGTGAGAGCAATGCTTCGTGTCATATCTTCTTCATCTTCACCTTCTTCCTCTAATCCTCAGCATCATCAATCCCAGCAAAATATAGGTTCCAGTTTTGTGGCTCATCCAGAAGCCAGTGCTTTCAAAAGATATAGCTATAGGCCTGATTTGGGTCTTAATGTTACATTCCGCAGGCAAAGCATGTTGAAGAGAACATTTACGTTCTTTAGAAGCTTAAATTTGATGAGAATGAGAGAACGTGAACGTATTAGTTTTCGAGCAACACGTCCAAGTGGTACCCAGCTGCATCATATGATATCAGAAAGAAGAAGGCGAGAGAAACTCAATGAGAATTTTCAGGCACTTAGAGCCCTTCTTCCTCCTGGAACTAAGGTAACTTAAATTTCCAGTTTCAAACATGAAATTTTCTCTTTTGATTTGTTTGGAAGTTGGTAAAATGCAATAGAATGGAAAAAATGAGGGCTATCAAAGTAGTTCATTTTTGGGAAGTTAACTTTCCATTTTCTTTCCTTTTCTTTTTCTTCAAATTTGAGATTGCTGCAATGCAACCAAAATCGCCATTGTTAACTGCAATTAGAACAATGCATATAGCTTTATCATATGTTTGCACCTAAGAGAATCCAATTTTGAATTTGTTTAGAAAGATAAAGCATCAATACTGACAATGGCGAAGGAGACCTTAAGCTTTTTGAAGGCTGAAATTGACAAGCTTAGCAAAAGAAACCAGAAGTTAGAGGCACTCTTGCCAGGCAAAGAAACTAGTAAAAATGAAGAAGCAAATGTTAGTTTATCAACAAATGAAAGGCTGAGTGTGAGAGTTTCACATGTACCAGAATCGAGCTCATCAAGAGAGAGAATGGTGGACTTACATGTGGCTGTGAGTGAACAAAGCTCTCAAGTTGATATATTGATCCACTTGCTGGAATTCTTAAAGCACGACCGGAACGTTAGCTTGGTTTCTATGGACGCTAACTCCCATATGGCAGAAGGAACTGCCCTTAACCAAGTGACCTTAAGACTAAGAATTGAGGTATGTCTCGTAATTAATTTTAGTTCATTATTCATGTCTTATGTTTTAGCCTTCGATTGTTTTTACGCTAAATTACTTGATGGACTACTTCACTTTTTTTAACAAGAGTGAAAAACATGACCATTCCTGCGACATATTGGTTTAAAACTAAAAAAGCAGTATTTGTAACAAAAATAATTAAAAATCACTTAACACACACATGTAATACCTTAAGTTTAAATTTAAAATATTAAAAAAGAAAAATTTTGAAAATAGTAATAGATACCACGGACTATTAAGAGTGTTGGTTAAATAAGTTTAGTATATGACATGAAGTCTAATGTAATTGTAAGGCTGCCAAACTTGATAAAATATTTAAAAAATCATATTTTTTAAATCTTTTTAACAAAATTTTTCTTGTAACCCCAAAAATAATGATATTATAATAAAAATCCTTAATAAATTCTACTTTAATTTCTGCAAGTATCTGATTTCCTCCTTGTTTATGACTTTAATGGAAATAGGAAATAGGAAACTATAGTATTTCATATAATTAGCCTGACATTACCCTAAATACACATTCAGTTCAGTGTAGTAGAAAAGGCAAAAAGGAAGCAAAATGGAAGGGAGTTTGTTTCCATTGTAAGTGCTATAGTTATACATGCATTAATATGTCACCAGAAAACCAAGTCTAAGTGATTAATTATTTGAAGAATAGGTATTTCAGGTTAATTAACAACACCGAGGCCCTAAATCCTGATCTTAGTTAATAATTACATTTGAAATTAGAAGCAGTAACCTTTTTCGGAAAATTAATTTTATAATGTTAAGGAAGGAGCTGAGTAAGTTCGAGTGTTAAGGTAGGTGGAATGGTGTGCTATAATGTCACGTTCGGATGATCCAGAACTGCGCATTTTCAAATCAAAAAGAGGATTCTATTTTTAGTAGCCATCAAAGGAGAATCAGCACTACGTTGATTTTTTCTTGTAAAAGTTTCACATGGGAATAGACAACAAGAATAATTATGATCAAGATTCAAGGAAAAAGTTTTTTTTTTAATTATTAATATATATAAGAATAAATTATGCCGGTAAATCATATCAAGAAAGAGCATTGTTTTTGTATGAAAATAAGCAGAATATATAAATGTAATAATAGATTTTATAGTATAATCAGAATTAAAACATAAATTCATGTGTGACTCTCTAAATAATTACATATGTGATTAATTATGTTTTAATTATGAATATCAATGTAAGATTTAACAGACATGATTCATTCATCTTAATTTCATATAAGAATAGAAGTGCTGTCACTTGATACATCATGCTGCCCAAACTATTAATATTTATATGACTGCATCTAAAGTTTCTGTTTTATCTTCTTTTTTTTTTTCTGTCAAACTTAACTATATAACTGTATTACTCATTCATAGGAAAGTATCTGCCTTGTTTGATAGTAGGTTGAGTAAATCGTAATGTTTAAAATGTGATATTAATTATCATAATTAAAATATTATTTAAGATCGTATCATTATTTAAAAAAATCATATAAATTTATATTTTAATATTAATACAAGATCTAATAGGATTCACTTCTTTTATTTTTGGAAAAAATGCAAATAATCCCTTTAAATTAAGTTTGAATGTCACGTAATTCCCTAAAATTTCAAATCCTATAAATAATTTCCCTTAAGTTTTCAAAAAGCTAAATATGTTAAAATTACAATTAAAAAATAAAAAAAGATATATGAACTACTTATGATTCTTTCTGACTATTTTTTTTAATATATAGTACTCAAAATAAGAAAGGAAAAAAAAAACATATACCTCACCCTCAAAAGTAGTCAAATCAAAATTTATAATAATTTACTTAAAGCATTTGTCTTCAATCATGCTCTAAATAGATTAAAGATTCAATTTCGTTGATAGTAATTTAATTTACAAGAAAACACATTCATAAATTGATTAAAATTTACATTAAAAATAGTTAGAAATAGTTATGAGTAATTTATATGTAATTTTTTTAAATTTTAATTGAAATTTTAATATTTTTAATTTTTTAAAATTATTTATAAGATTTAAAACTTTAAGAAACTTATATGACATTAAATTTTATTTTAAAAAGATTATTTATATTTTACTCTTTATTTTTATATAAAATAAATACTCTCGATACATCTTAATATTAAAAGCTTGTTTATTTTTCATTCTCTTACTCTTACCTCATATCCATCAAAGACAATTTATGGCCGCCAAAGACAGATCCATACCAAAAATATTAAAAAAGAAAGGAGACTTCTTGTGAAGGAGAATAATCAGCTCTCTGATGTCTGTAGGGAAGTGAATGGGACGAGTCGGCTTTCCAGGAAGCAGTGAGGAGAGTGGTTGCTGACCTGATGCAGTCACAAGTGGGCCCATGATCACAACCTACGTCATCGTTTACGTATTCTGCGGTGGCATTACTATTCTATTCTTCACATCGCTCATCTGCCCTAACAGGACGATTTTGATAGCTTAAATTAATATGTAATTCAATATAATTTATTTCTTTTTGTTACGGTTCATTTTTTATGTACCATCAAATTTTGAAAAAACTGAGTCTTTTTGTTATAAGATTATTTATTTTTAAATTTTAAAGCAAGTAAAAATTATATAAAAATAAAATTTTTATACAAAATAAATTATCTTATGATTGAAATATTTATTTCCTAAAATTTGAATTTCTAATAAAATTATTCTTTAATTAATTGGGTACCTTTATTTTATAAGTTTGAATTGGGTGCTTTAGAATTATTTTATCTTTTAATTGAATACATCTAATTTCATTAAAAAAAAAAAAGAAGTAAATTACGCTTACCACTTCTTTGATATTTAATATAATTATATTCACATTTTTTCTACTTAAAAAATATATACTCATCTTTTTTTCTTTTTTTTTTTATTAAGGGAGGAACCTGTATGCTTAAAATAAGAAAAAGGGATGTGAGTATAAATGAAAAATGAAGGTTAGTGTATATTTTTTAGAATATAATAGGTTTGAATATAATTATATCAAATTTAAGAAAGTTGAATTTAACTTACCCAAGTAGCAAAAAGTGTCCTATTACATACAAGTAGTGAATTACAAATAAAAATAAATTATAAATATATCTCATTCAAAAATTTTAAATTTTAAATATTCAATTAAAAAAATTAGGGCAACATTTACACACAGTTTTAAATTTTAATTTCTGGTATGGGTGAACTCTCAGTGCTGTCTGCATTTTCACAAATTAGGGCAAAATTTTACACACAAGAGGAAATGATTCAAAAGGATTGAAATATACATTCAAAAGACGGTCGAAATGAATGTAATTTCAGCTAATTATAATGCGTAAGGTGTGGATTCTACCTTGGATAATTTAGGGTGCGTTTGGTTTAAGTGTTTCCTGTTTTCATTTTTAATGAAAACAGGAAATAAGATTAGAAACATGTTTGATTTGATTTTGTTGAAAATGTTTTCTGAAAATATTTTCTAAAATGGATTGAAAACTGAAAATGAAAAAAAGTTATTTTCATCATTTTCATTTTCAAAAGTTGAAAACGTGGTG
>JANHAO010028529.1:0-10583 GCA_026873985.1 Saraca asoca
TTAAGGAATCATTTAAGGTGGGGATGCCAACAATTTAGGAACTCTATGAAAACTTAGAAGAAGCATGAACTAGAGACGAAGAGATATAAAAAGAATAGTGATGACAAAAAGAAGAAAACCTTGGCACTTAAGGTAGCAAAATCATTTGAATTTGATGTTGAGGAATCGGATAATGATGAAGAGGCTGATGAAAAAGACCAAATGGCCTTGCTGAGTAAAAAGTTGTAGAAACTAGTCAAAGAAAAGAGGAAAGTTGTACCACAAAGAAAGAATCAAAACAAAAACAAAAAAGAGAGTTCCTTATATACCTCCACTTGCTTTAAATGCAAGAAGCTGGGTCACTTTAAACCATATTATCCTGTATTCTTGAAGAGACAGTTGGAAAATGAGAAAATGAAGAGAAAGCTAAACTTCAAGAAAGGCAACCTAGCAATTTGGGATAATGAACAAGCTAATTTAATAGAAGAGGAAGAAGAAATAGAGGAAGAAGCACTCCTCTACCAGCTGGCCAAAATTGATGATAAAAATGAGATATTTAGAAACCAATCTTTCTTTTATTCTAGAGATTAACTTAATTCCTATGATAAGTATAATTCTAGTGATTATGAATCCAATTTTACTAATGATGATGAAATTGATGATCTGTATGAAGAGCTATATGATGTACTAACAAAAGCTAAGAAAGATTTAAAACATGCTAGAGTAGAAAAAGAAGCTTTACACGAGAAAATTCAGCTGATTGAAAAAAAAAACCATGACTTAAGTCTATTAGTTGAAAAAGTTTTGAATGAAAGTAAAGTTTGTGATTAATGTGAGATCTATAAATCCACTATAGACTTAATGACCAAAGCTTTACAAGGATTTACAAATAGTAAAATAAGATTGAATGATATGTTATAGAACCAAACTGGTTTTCAAAATAAATCTGGTTTATGATATAGACAACAAAATAAGAAATGAACAAAGAAAAGACTTTAGGCTATCAAGTCTAATAGTAAATTCAGTCATATGACTTGTTTTTATTGCAATAAGAAGGGACATCATATTAGACACTATCCGTATAGAAATGGAACCTATGTCCTAAAACCTAATCAAGAATTAGTTTGGCTACCCAAAGTATCTACCTCGAATAGAAATTTTGTTATGTTTGCTAACAAAAGTGGACCCAAGACTTACTGGGTACCACAAATGCAAGTATAATTGTTGATTTGTAGGTCTGTGGGAGACAAAAGAGAAATCTATGATTTCTAGATAGTGACTATTCATGTCATCTAGCAGGAAACAAGGACAAATCTATCTCTCTCACACAAAAAATAGGAGATCAAATAGACGAGGATGACACTATTGTTTTGGACATCACAGAGCCCTGCATACCTCAAAAACTATGGAAATTTATGCAAAGTTATCCAAAGGATTAAATCATTGGAGAAACTTCACAACAGATAACATGTAACAATTTAAGGAATATTTGCAATCACTCAGCATTTGTATCGCAGTTTGAAACTAAAAACCTTAATGAAGTCTTAATAGATGGAAAATTGGGTTTTGGCAATGCATGAAGAGTTAAATCAATTTAAAAGAAATCAAGCTTGGACTATTATGCCAAAACCAAATGATCATACTATTATAGGTATATGTTGGGTTTTAGACATAAACTAGATAAAAATAGAGTGATCATTAGAAATAAAGCTCGTTTAGTTACAAAACGTTATAATCAAGAGGAAGGCATTGATTATGATGAAACCTTTGCACCTGTTGCTAGATTAGAAGCCATAAGAATGTTATTAACATATGCTTGTTTAAGAAATTTTAAAATTTATCAAATGGATGTGAAAAGTATATTTTTGAATGGTTATATACTAGAAGAGGTGTATGTTTAGCAACCCCTTGATTTTGAAGATCATCTCTATCCAAATTATGTTTATAAGCTTCAAAAAGCCTTATATGGTCTTAAATACGCTCTTAAAGCTTAGTATGATTGATTAAGTAAATTTTTTATTCAAAAAGGCTTTAGAAGATATGAAGTAGACACTACATTTTTCATAAAAGAAAAAGAAAAAGATATTTTACTTGTTCAAGTGTATGTTGATGATATTATCTTTGACTCCACTAATGATTCCTTGTGTAGAGAATTTTCTAAGTTGATGTAGAGTGAGTTCGAAATGTCAATGATGAGAGAATTAACCTTCTTTCTTGGAATGCAAATTAAGCAATGTACCAATAGAACTTTCTTAAGTCAGACTAAATATACAATGGACTTACCCAAGAGGCTTAAGTTTGATAATTGCAAACCCATTGGTACTTTTATGAGTCCATCTCTTAAACTGGATTCAAATTTAAATGGTAAATCTGTTGATGCCACTTTGTTTAGAGAGATGATAGGAGGCCTGTTATATTTGACTACAAGTAGACCAGATATAATGCTAAGTGTCTGTCTCTATGCAAGATATCAAACACAATCAAAAGAATCACATCTTTCTACAATCAAAAGAATTTTTCCATATCTTGTAGGAACAAAACACCTAGGATTATGGTATCCTAAATCTAACACTTTCAGTCTTATAGGTTATTCAAATGCAGACTATGTAGGTAGTAGGACTGATAGAAAGAGTACTAGTGGAGCATGCTAATTTATTGGTCACTTTCTAGTCTCTTGGTCCTATAAAAGGCAAAATAGTGTTGCACTTTCAACTCCTGAAGCAGAATACATTGCCACTGGGAGTTTGATAAGATTCCTATAATGTGTGACAATACTAGTGCAATCATCCTAACTAAGAATCCTATCATGCACTCTAAGACAAAACACTTTCAAATTAGACATAATTTTATTAAAGAGATCATGTTCAAAGTGGTGATATCTCTATTGAATTTGTACAAACTGAATTTCAACTAGCTGATATTTTTACAAAGCCGTTGGATGAAAAATGATTTGTGTTCATTCAAAGAGAATTAGGGATGTTAAACCCCTTAGAAAATGATCTCAAATGACCAACCTGCAATATTTTTTATTTTTTTAAGTTTTATGTTTGATTATGCTTAATTGTTTTGTACATTGCAAATACTAACTTAGGCATTAGAGTTTTCATTAAGTTTATTTTGCAGGTAAACAATATGAGAATTGAGGTAAAAATTGTGTCAAAGTTGATTGTTGCTGACTAATATATCATCTGTTAAGATTTTTGGAACAAAACTGCATGAAAACTGATTTCAATACTCTTTGAATCACATCCTAAATCAATTCAAATTTTTTCATGTTTTCTGTGAGTTTCTGAATCGATTCATGAACCAAATTCGAAACATTTTTTAATCTTTCAAGAAGAACTTTTTCAATCTTTCAAGAAGAACTCAAACCTTTGAAAATTTTTATCAAACTGAATAAATCAATTTTTGAATTGATTCGGTCCTATCTACATTGATTCACAAATCAATTCGATCCTGATCAAGTCAATTCATCAGATTTTCAAACTTTTGGCAAGTGTTCCAAAATTTTTGAGAATTTTATTCAAACTCCCTAATTTGATTCCAAAATTGATTCAAGAACTGATATATGCAAAAAATAAATTAATTCATACAATAAGTCTGAAATTAAGTAGAATCATGACATCAGAGAGAGATTAGCATCCAAATGGAACTAAGAACTATCCTCCAATCCCTTTACCCCTATTATATGATTTGGATTTTAAACCTTGTTATTATATTTTGATGAAGCACTATTTCTTTTTGATGTGCCAAAAGGGGGAGAAATAATAGGATTTTAGATAAGAATATATTAGAGAGGAGTAAAAAGTAAACACCCTACAGACTTAAGGGGAGTAAAAAGTAAAAACTCTCATTTAAAATTTTTATTGTATTCATATTTTTTATACTTATCTAAAATTGTTTGTCACCATAAAAAGGGAGAGATTGTTAGTCCTGCTGTCATGTCTTCTTCAGTTTTGATGTTGAAAAATAATTTTAATTTGTGTCATGATCTAACTATATATGTTTAAGTTTTTATTCATTTTGCAGATTTAAAGTTGATCAATTGATATTCAAGATATCAAAAGATCCAACATTAGTCTTAGTACTTTTTGGTTTTCCTAGGATCTTTTATAAGTGTATTCTAACCAAATTTGATCCAAATAAGTTTCTAAAAATAGTTAAATTGAGGTAGAAATAAATCAAGTGAAATGAACTTAAAATCAAACATTTTCTAACTATGTTTTTAATGCATTTTCATTAGTTGAATTTTTATAAAAATTATTTTTTATTGTGTGAATTGATGCACGAATTGATTCATGCAAGAAATCTTGTGGAATAGACTTAAATTGATTCACAAATCAATTCATGAATGCATAAATTGAAAAATGTTTTTACTAAAAGTTAGAAAATATTTTGAATTGACTAGGTAATCGATTCATAACCTTTTTGCATCACAGGCTAAATCAATTCATGCATCAATTTGGTGATAACATTCTTGATGATCTTTATAGATGAATCAATTCATTAGTTGGTAGCTGCTATGAATTGATTCACAGATTAATTCAAGGTCAAAAAGTTAGTTATTTTTCAAAAGTCAATTATCACAACTATAAATAGTTGAACCTTCATTTTAATAGAACAAGTTTTTCAAAAAAGCTTCTCACATTTTAAGAGTGAAACCAGAGAGAAAACTTGAGCTTCAATTGATGTAATTCTATCTCTTCAAATAGCATTTGATTAATGATCTTGGATCAAATCTGTGAAGAACATAACTAGTTAATTGAGATTTTCATCTCCATTGTTGGTTTGTATACCTAACTTTTTCATTCTTGGTTTAATTTTGTGATTTCAAAGTTGATAGAAGTCAGAGATACAAAGAAAGAGATTGATCTTCTCTTACATCTTCTTTAGTTGTAAGGTTGATTACAATTAGTTAAAGATATAAAAAGTGACTATCTGATTGAGGATTGTCCGGTAGATGTAGACTTTAATTGCAGTTTTAATTGACGTTGAATCACTTTAAAAATTGGTGTTTTTGATTTTTTTTTCTTTACTGCATTCTATTCTACTGCAGTATGACTCATTTTATTGCAATTCTGATATCACTATAATTCTATTCTTACTGCATTTTTGATATTACTATAATTTTGTTTAATTGCTGAACTGGTTCAAATTAATCAATCTGTTAATAAATTTTTAATTACATCAGTGATTCCAATACACTCTTGATTATCTAATAGTATCTCTTTGATAAACATTATAAACCAAAATCCAATCTAAATTCAAAAGAGTATTTTATATATTTTACATTTGTAAAATATATAAGATCTTTATATTTTCAAGACCTACAAAAAGAATTTAATGGTTTAGATGTCATGACAAAAAATAAAAAGATAACAATATAAAAGATAAGCAATGAAGCGAAGTTGCAAAAGGTGATATCAAAATTATAAAGAAGAGAAAGACTTTGGAGTATCCTAGGGGTCATGATAGAATTGAAGTCTCAATGATGTTTAAGATGACAAAAAATACTAATAGAGATGAAAAGCAACTCAAAATGAGTATTGTTGTTGAAGGTCATAAGCATAATCATGAGGTTGATTGTCAGAAGATTTTTGTACTCTATGTTAGAGAGTACAATGCAAAATATTTTGTAAAGCCCCTCAAGTTTGAAGATTTTGGATGAAGCCTTAGATTGAAGAAATTCTAAAATTAAGGGGGAGTGTTGGAAATAATAGTTTTGTAATTTTTATGTCTCAAAGTTCATATGTCTTTTAGGATTATATTATTAAGATTCATTGTATGTGCTTGTACTTTGAATGTGAAAGTACATGTATCTATATAGAAGTGATCCATGTATAATAAGATTCATGTAGTTAGAGTCATTTATTGTTATCAAAGAGTCATTTAGGTAACTATATATATCCTGTTATATTTGAAGTATATGTATACCAACCAGATGGGAGATTTTCATACAATTCCTCATCCTCCTAACAGCCTTCACTTCAGTAGAGATGTCTAGATTTCCTCTTATGCCCTTTTTACTTTCGATTCTCTTGTGCAACTTAACCTGGAAACTTTGTCTACATTAGTTGTTCCTAATAACTCTCCTTGCTCCCGAATCTTCGAAACTTGAAACTTTGTGATGCTAGTTTACATAGTGATTCGATAGAGGAGCTTGTTCTTAATTTTCCAGCTCTTAAAAGTGTTTGAAGCTCGTAATTGCATATGGCGAGATGTGAAGGCTGCATGCTTGGAAACTCCTCTGCTTGAAAGCTTTTTAATGGAAGACTGCAGAATTGAGGACAACAATTGGCTTCCTCTTGAACCACAAAATTACATAAAGTACAAATGTTAGAGTTGCACAAAGTTTATCCAAAGTTTTCCTTGTAATGTTTGTTCAGAAGCATGCATCAATCTGTCAGACTCGTCATCGCTTGTTGATTCTTCTGTTGCAAATTATTTTGGAGCATATGATGGGCAGCATTCACTTATGTGAAGCAGCTTAATTTGCAAATCTATATAATCCTAAAACAGTTGCGTGAGGTCAAAAGGTTGAAATTGGATTTAGATCTTCAGGTATGGTTTTCTTTGATTTAATTATTGTCTTTCTTTCTCTCCAATCTAAATCAGCTTCCAACTTGATGAAGACCAAGAATCAAGTTCTAAATTGTGGTTGCAGTTATGTTGTGACTAACAAAATCATGGATAAATGCAGTGATTAAAGTGTAAAATTATGAAAAATTGTGATTGTAATGTAGTCTGCAATAACAATATTATGTGCAACATTATGATCGCAGGCTTTAAATTCATTTATTTTTTAATTTTTTGAAAACCAACATGGGACTTCAAACTGAGTCTACAAATTCCATACCCATGAGTAAATGGGTACAACCATTAGGTGGAATTAGCAAATCTCGTGCATGTTAGGATTTGTTAATCAAATCTTAGTTTTTGTTTAGGTAGTTTGTTGATAAATCCCTATTTTTAAGGGATTCATGTATGATTGGTCTAGTTTTATCACATTAGGATTTGTTAAGATATGAGTAGATGATTTCTTATTCTAGTTTGTTATTTAAGGCTATATAATAGCCATTCTTGTTCTTTAATTGAATAAGAGATTTCTCCCAAATTTCTTTATCTTTCCATAAGCTTTTTGTGCTTTAACATTCGGTATCAGAGCCTTACCATGGGGCCTAGTTAAAATTAGAAGTAATAGTCTTCTACATGTGAAGCAATAGAAGTATGACGGTAGAGAGTTCATTCGTACAACCAGCAATTCCAAAATTTGATGGGCATTATGATCATTCAGCGATGTTCATGGAAAATTTCTTGTGTTTAAAGGAGTACTGGGGTTTGGTGGAGAATGGGATTCTTGCAGTAGCAGAAGGTATAGTTCTCACAGATGCATAGAAGAAGAACATTGAAGATCAAAAGTTTAAATATTTGAAAACAAAAAATTATTTATATCAAGCATTAGATCATTCGATCTTAGAGACGATCCTCAACACGAAGACAACAAAAAGCATATGGGATTCTATAAAGTAGAAATATCAAGATACAACACAAGTCAAGCATGCACAGTTGCAAGCTGTCCGGAAGGATTTTGAAATTCTCCACATGAAGGCGGGAGAATTCATGAATGAGTATTTTGCTCAAATCCCTTATCATAGCTAACAAGAAGAAAGCAAATGGTGAGGACAAGGGAGATGTTGCTATTGTTGAAAAGATTTTGTGATTCATGACTCCCAAGTTTAATTATGCTGTGTTCCATTAAGAAGTCTTAGGATATGAGCACTTTAACAATTGATGAGTTGCAAAGTAGCCTACTTGTGCATGAACAATGCATTAGTTCTCATGTTGAAGAAGAACACGCTTTGAAGATAACTCATGGAGATCAATTTGGAGGAAGGGGTCGAGGCCATGGGAGTTTTAAAGGAAGAGAAAGGGGAAGAGGTTGACAAAGTTTTCACAAAACCACGATGGAATGCTGTAGTTGTCACAAGCTAGGGCATTTTCCGTAGGAAAGTCCAAGCAAGGAGAAGGAGACCTACTATGAGAAAATCAAGAAGAGATGTTGTTGATAGCTTATGTGGATACAAATTAGGCTCACAGAGAAGATGCATGGTTCCTCTTAGGATACAACAACCATATGTGTGGGAAGAAGGAATATTTTTCAAATTTTGATGGAAATTACGAAGATTTTGTGAAGCTAGATAACGACTCAAGAATGGCCAGAAAGGGTAATGTAAGGCTACAGCTGAATAGAATAGTACAGATCATCACTGAAGTATTTTATGTGCCAGAGCCGAAGAACAATTTGCTGAGTATTAAGCAGTTCCAGGAAAAAGGGCTTGCCATTCTATCTCAACGTGATAAGTGTAAGTTGTTTCATCCTGAGAGAGGCTTAACCATGGATACAAAGATGTCCTTGAATCGAATGTTCATGGTTGCATGCCATATCTCAACCTATACCATCTACTTGTTTCAACACAATTACATAAGATAAGGTACAGCTTTGACATTGCAGATATCGACACTGGAACTTTTAGGGCTTAAGGACTCTTTAGCAGAAGAAGATGGTGGCTGGTTTACCGTTTAAGTTTTCTTTGGATGATTTCAATAGAAAAACATGAGTTCATTTCTTGATAGAGAAGTCAAAATCCTTTGTTGCTTTCAAACATTTCAAGATTTATGTTGAGAAGGAAACAAACTCGTTTATTAGAGACTTGCAGACTGATCAAGGAGGAGAGTTTACATCACAAGAATTTGTCAATTTTTGTGATGTGAATGGTATACAAAGACAACTAATAGTTCTATACACACAACAACAAAATGGAGTTGTGGAACAAAAGAATAGAACCATTATGAATATAGTTCGTAGTATGCTTTTTGAAAAGAAAGTTCCCAAAACCTTCTGGCCTAAAGCAGTTAACTGGACGACACATGTCTTGAATCAAAGTCCAACATTAGCAGTCAGAAATCAGACCTTGGAAGAAGCTTGGAGTGGAGTCAAGCCTTCAGTTGAGTATTTTAGAGTTTTTGGTTGTATCTCTCATGTTTATGTACCTGACAATACAAGAGCTAAATTAGATGATAAGAGCTTGAGATGTGTGTAGGAAATATGTAAAAATTTAAAACTCCATTATTCAAAGTTATATCAAAAAATTTTCAAAACTTTTATATAAAAGTTATAATTTTCAATAAAGTTGAAAAAATGAAATTATTTTCCAAAAGTTATAATAGTATATATCAATATATTTTTTTTAATATATACCAAAGCATAAATCTTAATTCATATATATACCAAAGAAAATATATATCATGATTGACAAATAACATTATACATTTTTCAGGCACCAATATTCAAGTTTGACCTAGCTGTCTTGATTAACACTGCCTTATTGTTTTTAATCGAACCTTAAAGTGATAGAAATTAGAAAATATTTTTGTTGTAAGCCTAAGCATGATCTCGTGGAGTTCATGATAGAAAACGCCCTTAAGTCTTGGAGTAGATGATAGTTGAATTCCCGTTTGAAAGCATTAAAGATTTCAGGGACAGGGCATTGCGTTTTTCAAAAAGAATATAGTCTTGTACTCAAGTGTCCATAGGAACATTACAGTGTGAGTGTGGAATTAGGATAGAGAAATACTTGACACACGGTACAATGGGAATATTGACACAGCTCAAAATAGTTTCTAGCTGTTGGATGACGGGCCCAAGTTGAACGATCCAAATCAAACAAAAAAATAGTCACAAAGCAAAGGTACAGGCCCAAGTTAAAAGACCAATAATACTTGGTTGATCAACTTGGGATACAAAATTGGCAATAAAAAATCTAAGCAAGTCAGTCTCCTTACTGTCACATAGCAATTGGCGTGATTCAAATATATACAAGTAACGTGATCATAGCAACCATCAAGTAAAAATTTTGCTCATGCTACTAATATGCCAAAGACACATATCCACCCATCAATCATCTAAAAGCACAATAATTGGTATGCTCGTTATCTATATAAACGAATAGGTATCTCCTTTTCAGATCATCTTCTTTACACTCATTGAAACTTTACGTGAGAGTTGACTTGAGTGTTGGAATGTGCTCAGTATATCACTACCATCATGTGTAACTAACTTTTTTCTGTGTGCAGGTCATCTCACTATAAGTTCCAACACTCCCAATCAACCTCTATCTAAAGAAAAGTTTCATTTTGTTTTATCTATAGCTTTCTCAACCACCTCATGTCACTATGATCTTGTCAATGTTTAGCTCACACTCCATCTCTAAACAGGCATCGCCATTGTGGAATGGCTTATGATGAGCAACATCAGGATCAAATGGTGGAAGAGGCCTGTAGAATTACCTGCAAACTCAAGCGCGATGTGCTGGCTAAGTAGGTCTACCAATTGTAGGGGAGTTGGAAACTCTCCATTATGTGCAAGCACAACGAGCCCTTCCTCCACCACCTCTAGCCCTTCAAGGCCTGTCCTCATGGAAGTTAACCCGATCTTCACTCCTCGTGTCTTATCCCCAGCTTACTGATAACACAAGATTTGACATAGTAAATTGGCCTCATACTTAGCATTGTAAGAGTTAAATTGTCATGTTTGCAGCTGAATT